>JBAMCF010000055.1:0-139777 GCA_037075285.1 Drosophila lutescens | reverse complement strand
GTAACGAACTGTTTTGACTGTTGGATCGCTACGTAAACGCCGCGACTAGCTCAGAGACATTGTGTGTTCGTCCCACCAAATTTGTATTGCGTGACTGCCCGCGACCCAAGAAAATGCAGTGATATCCGATTGGGACAAATCGGAAAACTTTATCAAGTTTTTCTTTTCGCTGGAATTGGTTTCTTCGTCAGCTGGCTGTTGCGGCTTGCCTGGTCGGCGACGTGCCTTCCTCGGCTCAAGATTCACTTCGTGCGTTTCTCGGCGGCGCTCGTCGACGGCGTCGCTGCTCTCGAATCCCTTCGTGCTACTTGTGGACTCCTGCGGCGTCGTTCTCCAACGGCGTCTCTCCAGTTCCACCCGGCTCGTAGGACGCAAAAGTCACAACCTTCCTTTCGGTTCCGACCAGAATGATCCTGGGATCACCTGAGAAACAAATGTCCCGACAGGTCAAATCCGAGGATTCAGCCTTATCGTCAGTCCACCGTAACCCCGACGCCTGGCACAAACTTTTGATCCGCGCTCACCCTGCCGGTAGCTCGTCCTTCTCTCGACTCTGCTCCTGTCCTGCACTCGACTCCACTCCAATCTCTGTGTCCTGCAGATCTCACCGTTGCAGTCTCAGCCTTGGCCTAGCGTCTTGACTCTGGTATCTTGATCTGGGCGTTGAGCACTCGGTTTCTACGGTACTCTCACGGCCACGCACACGATTGAATCCTCGCACTTGTATTCTTAATATCTGGTTCACTTGTTGCACTTGTATTTCCGTTCGCGTATCTTGGTTGTCTGTCTCGAGCTGCGCCTGCGCCGTCCTTTTTTAGGCTGCGGCGTGGTCCCGTTATTTCCCTTTTTGCACACGGCTCGCTAGGGTCGTCCCGTTAGTTCCCTTTGCACACGGCACGCATCGGGTCCAAGGTCCAAGATGTCCCGTTAATTCACGGTGCATCCTCTTTGCGCCGGTTCAAAGTCCACGGCTTTACCGTTCGACCTTATTGCCCTTTGGCGGCGTGGGTCCAAGGTCCAGCGCGGCACCGTTATTTCGCGGTCTCTCCGCTTTGGCTGGGTCCAATGTCCAGTATTTACCGGTGGACCTGGATGCCCTTGGATTCTGCCGCATTCTCGCTGCCTTCGCTGTTGCTAGGGGCTCTCCTGCCTCGAGATTTGTGGGGAATTTTACGACTCCTCACAAGCTAAATGTGGTTCCGGATGTGTTGTCCAGGGTACATGAAGACGAATTAGCAGCTGTAGATTTTCAAAATGGTTTGATTGTGGATTTGGGATCGGAGCATTTTAAGTCACCGGAATATTTGGATTTGGTGGAACGTGCTAAAGACATGAACAGCACATTTCCCGACATTAAGGTTTGTGATGGGATGGTGTGCAGACGAGCAGAACACTCAGTTGGAGAGCCTGTCCATGACAGCTATAATTGGAAGTTGTGGATTCCGAATGGGCTTATTGGAGAAGTCTTAGCAAAAGCGCACGGTCAGCCCTTGTCATCATAACTTTTGAACCAGTGAAGATAATTGAATGATGTAAACGGCAAATGATAGATAATTGATCCACCTTTCAAATTATTGCTTGAGACAGGGAGAGGGCGTGGCAAACAAATCCATTTTTTTCCAACAAAAAAAATGTTTTTCTAAGAAGGTTTTTTTTTTTTAGTTTCTTTTTTTATGTTGTAATTAAAAAAAAAAAAAATTGGTGTTTTAAAAAAAAAATATTTATTTTTTTTAAATGTTGTTTTGTTTAGTTTCTTTTTTTTTGTTTTAATTTTTAAAAACTAAAAAAACAAAAAAAAAATAAATTAAAGTTTTTTAAAAAAAATTTTTTTTTATATTTCATGTTTTTTGAAATAATGGTCATAATTTAGTAAACTTGGTAAATCCAATAGACCTAACATTTCTGGACTATAATACCTAGATTCTAACTCTGTGACAAGGTTGTGATTCCATGACCTTAAAATACAGTTTGGATTCGCACATACTAAATTCAATGCTTAGGCAGCGTAAGTTGTTTTGAGCTGGCAAAAGTGGCTATTTTCGTTTCTGAATTACTTATAAACGTAATTTTTTACAGTAACATGATGTATACCAAAATTTAAGGAATCTCAAGGGCTATGCAGTTTGAAGTTTTAAAGGAAATCGTTGAAACCGTTTTTGAAAAAAATAAAAAAGGCTAAAAAAAAAAATTTACAAAAAATTTGTTTTGTGCATATCTTTTTATACCCGTTACTCGTAGAGTAGAAGGGTATATTGTATTCGTGCAAAAGTATGTAACAGCTAGAAGGAAGCGTTTCCGACCCCATAAAGTATATATATTCTTGATCAGGATCACTAGCCGAGTCGATCTAGCCATGTCCGTCTGTCTGTCCGTCTGTCTGTCCGTCTGTCTGTCCGTCTGTCTGTCTGTCTGTATGAACGCTGAGATCTCGGAAACTATAAAAGCTAGAAGATTGGCGTTTTGCATGCAGATTCTAGGAGTTCCTACGCAGCGCAAGTTTGTTTCAAAAGGGTGCCACGCCCCCTCTAACGCCCACAATCGCTTATATACGATTTTAAAAATTTAAATATTTCGGAAAAGTAAAAATGCAGTTTTATTGTGTTTATCAATACCTATCGAAATGTAGAAGAAATTTTTCAAATCGGACCATTCGTTAAAAAGTTATGCGTGTTCAAAGTTTCTATCTCCATCTTCCTCGCACTCCCTTTACCTGAGTAACGGGTATCTGATTGTCGGGGCACCCGACTATAGCGTTCTCTCTTGTTAAATATTACATTTACACAAATGACATACAGAAGGCGCTTAAAGCATTTTAAAATACCTTTCAAACGAGATACAGCACAAGTCTGTAGTTTCAGTAGTTTAGAAGTTACGGCCTTCCGTATTTTAGCTATTTATAGCTGTTTTTCCGCTAAACTAGCGAGTTTTTCCAAAAGTGGTAGAACTAAAGTTTCTTATATCGAGCTGTTGAACATAATATCAAATTTTCAGAACTTTAACACAATGTTTTGGACAAATCTTTCACAAGGTTGCGCCATATGCAATTTCTGGGACCATGACTTTTTTACCTTTTTTGGCTCTTAAAACCGCGGACGCACGCGGACGCAGCTACAACTTTCCTAATATCAAGAAGAAAGTCCAAATATCGTTTTACGGAAGTATAAAAAAAAATAAAATAAAATAATTTTTTTTTATTTTCCATCAAAGTTGGAAAATGTGGAAAAAATTGACGTTTAGCAAATAACGCATAACTAAGAGATGCGGCTGGCAAACTGCAATATGTTTTACTTTTTTTACTCTTAACTAACACACCAATCAGTGGAAAAAAAAGCAAAGCGATTCGATACCTAGTTTTTAAGATATACCCCCCGAAAGTGCGAAAAATTACCTAAAAACTGTGTGTTTTTTTTAAGTGAAAAATTGTTCAACTTTGAAAATGCATATCTTCTACAAATCTTTGAAAAAGGGTTACGTATTTGTAATAGTGGATCAATTACCTGTCGATTGGTATGGGTCGCAACTTTCTAGGACAAAGTCGAAAAAGTGATTTATTGCACGTTTTTTGGCCCAAGGCGCCACTGTGCGTCGTTATTACTTTTGGCCAGGTTAAGTAGGGGAGGTAAAAAGATATGTTAGCGCCTGTGAAACTTGGAAGGCCTCAAAAGCCCCTAATCTGGCGTTAAGGCCACCCTTAGCAAAGCCTTTAGAGTCCCAAAGATTTTTTCAAAAGCTTTATATTGATTTCCTAGGACCATACCCTCGATCGCGAAGCGGCAATATAGGCAATATAGGCATTTCTGGATCACTTCACCAAGTTTGTTTTTCTGCATGCGGTAAAGAAGATGACCACTAATGTGGTAGTAAAGCATCTGGAGTCTAATCTGTTTCATACCTTTGGTGTCCCCGAGACTATTATCTCAGACAACGGAGCTCAATTTCGTTCAGAAGGTTTCCGAAAGCTTTTGGCGAGCTACGGGGTTAACCACGCTTTAACCGCAGTCCATGCCCCACAGGGAAATTCGTCAGAACGGGTTAACAGGTCGGTCATCGCTGCTATTAGGTCATATGTTAAAAGTGATCAAAAAGATTGGGACGAAATTCTTTCACATATATGTTGCTCGTTGCGGTCAGCTATTCACTCAAGTTTAGGAACCCGTCCATATTATATGGTATTTGGACAGCGGATGATCACTTCTGGTTCGACCTACTCTCTGATAAGAGGGCTAAACTTGTTGGAGGATCGAACCATACATCTTAACCAAAAGGATTCACTTGAGGTAGTGCGCGATAGAGCCAGTAAAATTAGGCAGAAGCAGCATCTGACGAATGAAAAGCAATATAATTTGAGAGCTCGAGAAGTCGTCTATAAGAAAGGCCAGGAGGTGTTTAGGCGGAATTTTAAACAAAGCAATTTCGAGACCGGCTACAATGCAAAATTCGGACCCAGTTTTCTCAAGGCTAGAGTTCGTAAGAGATTAGGAGAAGCCTACTATGAACTTGAGGACATGCAGGGAAAACTTCTTGGAAAATTTCATGCTAAGAACATAAGGCAGTAGTTTGCAAAATAAGGCCACAAGCGGTCTCAGACCTGTCGCTCAGTCGGTAAGCCCCAGTCTGATTTTAGCAGTGGGGAATTGTAATGGGCGCTTGTGTAGATGCAGATGCAAATGTTGCTGAGAGAAATGTTGCCGAAGCATGTGTCTAAGCATTAGCAACATATTGGCGACGCTTAGGAACATAGCCATCAAGCGCGGGAATTTGCTGAGCGCCTAACCCGCTCTTGTGGAGATCGAGAGATTTGAGGGTCAAAGTATGAGTGGGCAAACACCCCATGGCGTTTAAACAAAGGGCTGTACACCTTTAAATTCTTTTCTCCCAAACAGATTTACTGCGGTCTCGAGGAAGCGCTTTCATCGGAGATCGCACCAAAGTAGTAAGTCTTTTTATTGTTTTATTCCGTAATCTTGCTAAATGTTCAAGCAAGAACAAAAATAGGGCCCCTTCTTTGCCAAAACAAAAGGCAAAAAGCAACAACACTTGAGTAGAAAACAGAACGCGCGAGGGCCTATCTGCATGCCCCTCACCCCGCGCTCATAAGCGATATTTGAGTAGAGCTTCGTCCAAGCGACGGTTGCTTCGGCGCATGCGCACCTGGTAGCGAATCCGACGCGTTCGGTTGCGACGCAGTCGGAAGCTCGGTAAGCTAAGCAACAACAAAGAAAGAGATGCACTCTGAAGCGCACCAAAAGCTAGTTTTGTTTACTTTTTTTCAAAGTGCAGCTGCGCTGCGAGAGCTTTTCGTTTAATCTAATTGTTAGGTATAAATTCGATTTAAATTGGTGTTAGATGTTCCGCGTTTAAATATAAACTTAATGTCCCTTCGAATTAAAGTATATTTATGTTTCGTGTATTTTTCATATGTTAAGGAATAAATATTATAATGTTTAGTAACTAGATTTTTTATGTTAAACTCAGTGCTGTCCTAGGTTTTTAATTTGCAAAGGGGTCATCAAGAACAACATACTCTTAGGAAAGAATGATCACAGGCAACAACCTTGGCTGCAACACATCTGAGGGAATGTGCAATACTTTTGTTTGACTGCTTGTTTCTCCATCCGGTTGTTATGTGCGTATCTAGGTGGTCTTTGTGTGCCTTGATCGTATCTTGTTAGTCGCAAGCACGCTAAGTTTATAGGTGAGATGATGGTACGAAAAGGTCAGGACAGCAGCGGCTAATTTTCACACCCAGCGACGAGTACTAGCCGGCAATATATAGCGTGCGCTGCTGCTAGTCCTAAATAACATCAGCCCCATGGTCATGGCCTTGCTTTACCAAAAAGTTTAAAACATCATCACTTATACTTTTTTGACAACCTAATATGTAAGTTTTCCATTCTACATTATCTGAATGTTGCATTAAACTTAATCTTATTACTGCAAAAAGCAATTTAATTTCTTCGTGAACACAAATCGAGCAACGAGAAGTGTATAACGAAACAACAGAAGACACTCAATTAACACAAGTCACTCATAAACAAACCACTCAGCCATGCCTGCCCCCAAACGAGCACGAGAAGCCACGGCCACTGATGTGTAACCTGGTCGGGACTCAGATGCCCCTTCACCACATCTTATCCATTTTTAAAAACCTTAATAATGATTACTTTCTGTCTTTCGGTTTATATATTCCTATAGTAATGAATCTATTTTTTCAGATGTCATTGAAGCCAGGCGAGTCGCCAGAGAAAACTTTGCAAAAGGCGCTGCGATGTGTGAAAAACCTCCACAGCACCAAAACTCAGGAGCTTGGTGATGAAACTGTAGAAAATAACTTGTAATTTAAAATGAAAATAAATGAAATAAATATAATAAAGGTGATGAAAATTTGTATATTTTTTGGCAGTAAATAGGTAATGAAAGTAGGCAGTGGCTAAAAAAAATTCAACTAAATTTGCATAATTACATACATACATTTGTACGCGTGCTTTACAAAAAATAATATATGTACATTAGGGTGGACTTTTATAAGATCGATTGAACTTAGCATCTGAAATGCTAGGTTTCTGAGTCTAATAAATGTATGCGAAAACTAAAAAAAAAATATTTTAACGTTTGGCCGGTGCGCAACGGTATATTCGGGTGCCCCGACTATCAGATACCCGTTACTCAGCTAAAGGGAGTGCGAGGGAGATGGAGATATAAACTTTGATCAGCACTAACTTTTTAACGAATGGTCCGATTTAAAAAATTTCTTCTACATTTCGATAGATATTGATAAGCACAACAAAACTGCATTTTTACTTTTCCAAAATATTCCTTTACCTGAGTAACGGGTATCTGATAGTCGGGGCACCCTACTATAACGTTCTCTCTTGTTTTCTTCTTTTCTTAACATGTCAACTTTTTTGTTTCGCTCGAATAAAAGAGTCAAGTAGAAGTTTATTTCATGAGTATCAACAGTTGAACGTAGCCACCATTTTTTTTGTGTGACTTTGGAGGATTAACTATCACTTTTGCGTTCGCCAATAAAAGTTATGGTCAAAGAAATATTGGCTTAGGTTACGACGATATTGACTATTATATTTCAGGGACCGTAACAGTTATAAGATTTACTTTAAAAGTCATAGATTATTCCTTATTATTTTCAAACAAGAGAGAACGCTATATTCGGGTGCCCCGACTATCAGACACCCGTTACTCAGCTAAAGGGAGTGCGAGGGAGATGGAGATATATACTTTGATCAACACTAACTTTTTAAGCGTCCGATTTAAAAAATTTCGTCTACATTTCGATAGGTATTGATAAGCACAACAATACTGCATTTTTACTTTTCCAAAATATTCAAATTTTTAAAATCGCACATAAGCGATTGTGGGCGTTAGAGGGGGCGTGGCACCCTTTTGAAACAAACTTGCGCTGCGTAGGAAATCCTAGAATCTGCATGCAAAATGCCAATCTTCTAGCTTTTATAGTTTCCGAGATCTCAGCGTTCATACAGACAGACGGACAGACAGACAGACAGACAGACAGACAGACAGACAGACAGACAGACAGACAGACAGACAGACAGACAGACAGACAGACAGACAGACAGACAGACAGACAGACAGACAGACAGACAGACAGACAGACAGACAGACAGACAGACAGACAGACGGACAGACAGACAGACGGACAGACAGACATGGCTAGATCGACTCGGCTAGTGATCCTGATCAAGAATATATATACTTTACAGGGTCGGAAACGCTTCCTTCTACCTTTTACATACTTTTGCACGAATACTATATACCCTTTTACTCTACGAGTAACGGGTATAAATACCCGTATTATTCTTGATCAGGGTCACTAGCCGAGTCGATATAGCCATGTCTGTCTGACCGTCTGTCCGTCTGTCCGTCTGTCTGTCTGTCCGTCTGTCCGTCTGTCTGTCCGTATGAACGCTGAGATCTCGGAAACTATAAAAGCTAGAGGATTGGTATTTGGCATGAAGATTCTTGGAGTTCCTACGCAGCGCAAGTTTGTTTCAATCGCTTATATACGATTTTAAAAATTTAAATATTTCGGAAAAGTAAAAATGAAGTTTTATTGTGTTTATCAATACCTATCGAAATGTAGAAGAAATTTTTCAAATCGGACCATTTGTTAAAAAGTTATGCGTGATCAAAGTTTCTATCTCCGTCTTCCTCGCACTCCCTTTACCTGAGTAACGGGTATCTGATAGTCGGGGCACCCGACTATAACGTTCCCTCTTGTTTTAAGTTGTATTTGTCTCACAGGGATTCGATTTTATCAACGACTTCACCCCTTGTTAAAAGGCTCGGGAAAGTGATTAAGATACTTTTTAAAACACTTTCAAAGTATAAAACGAAGTCTACAGCATCTAGATGAATCTGAAATATGCATAATAAACTTTAAAGCCGTTGCGCACCGCCTAAAACCAATTATTTTTTCCTTTTTCTTTCTTTTATGGATTAAGGATACAAAAAGGCAATATCTGAAGGGGTGAGAGCATGGCCTTAGAAATTTCATACGAAAAAAGTCCACCCTAATGTACATACCTTTGAATATTTGGAAAAAGGCTTCAAATCTTATCCGCTTGAGAATCACGTCCATCACTTAAAAAATTTGTTCAAAACTTACGCTCGGGTGATCAGAGAAGTCGCTAGCCGAGTAGGCCCTTCGTCCTACTTCGTTTTTTTCTGTCGTTAACATTCGCCAGCCGAAGGAAGTCAATGGCTACTTTTTTATATTCAATGGCCATTTCTTGCATATTTTCAAAGGCGAGTTCGCCCTTAAATACGTAGAAAATGTTTTGGCTGCACAAAGAACATATGAGATTTTAATTTTTCTATTTTCAAGAAAAATTCTTTCTTGAATTTGTTCATCTAGAAAGGTTTTCTATATTCAAAGGCAAATTTTCTAAAAACAATACATTTTTTTTATATTTTCAAAGGTAAGCCGATTCAATGGCGACATTTCTAACATTTAGAAATTAATTCTCGACTAGTCTCGACTATCAGATACCCGACACGCAACTAAACGGAGTTTAGTTTGAATAGTGAGATTTGAAAAATGCTTGAGTGTTCCTATTGCTAATCGGCTTGTGTCCCCATACCAAATCATTCTGAGAAACCCTTCGCTCTTCCGCGCGCTTATTATTGAAATTAAAGATGAATGAAAGCTACTTCGGCTAGCCGAAGTTATATACCATTGAAAAGCTTTCCTATTAAATGGAAAACAAGTGCCTCGATTATTAGATACCGTTACTCAGCGAACCAACTTTAAAAAAACGCGGAAGGCAGTGGTACCACTGGGTATGCATACTTACACATTGGTGGTTCTCTTACAAACCGAACGGATTTGGCCAAAAATATTTTTTGAAACTTTTTTTACGTGTACTATTCGGAAAATAAGTAAACACGTGTATCAGGATTTGGCCAATTTTTTTTAGGTTGCCAAAAAACGTGAATTTTGAAAAAGTAGTAATCCAATTGACTTCATGTTTTTTCTTTATTTCCTCTAAAACCTCTTCTAAAAAAAAAAAGATTTTTGTAAATGATTTTTTATTTTTTTTAAAATAAAACGAATTAAATTTGTTTTTTAAATTTAACATATGCGCCATATTGTTAGTTACCAATCGGTTGTTGGTTAAAAGGTTGCGCCATTTTAAGTTTTAAAAATGTCGAATTTTTTTAACAAGGCCTTGGCTTTTTTCTATGAAAACACGTCGCAGCAGGGCTACTGTCTCACTCTTGTCGGATCATTATGAAATTCATGTTTTCACATCGTTTAGCAGTCCGTTAACAATTTTTAATGCCAAAAAGTTAAGTTTTAAGTATTTTGAAAATTTTTTGAATGACAAAAAGTAAAAAGTCATTTTTTAATCTATTCAAAAATGACAATTATTTATTTAACCCTCAATTTTTTTTTTGGTGCGGATAATGTTTAAAAATTATTTTTAAATCTTAATTTGTTTTTTTGTTTAAACAAGAGGTTTTAGAGGAATTAATGCAACAGACACGAAGTCAATCGCATTACTACAACCGGAGATACAGATTTACGATGAGAGGGCACTTTTTCAAAATTCACGTTTGTTGGCAAACACGTGTTACACGTGTTTACTTATTTTTTTAATTTTTTTTTTTATTTAGTACAGGTAAAAAAAGATTCAGGCAAATCAAAAATTTGCCCCAAGAAAATTTGTTCGGTTTGTAAAAGAACCAAAGGGGAGAGGTCTATAGGTTGGTATTACACAGCCATTTCAACATTCGCTTATGAAACTTCACGCATTAGGTACCAGTCGAAAGGTTAGTCTTTTAGCTTCAAAATAAACAACAAAAAATATTATTTTCCTTAGGGAAAACTAAAAAAATACATATTTTTTTAAAAGTACAAAAAAACGACATAGAGGTCTGCAAGTTGGGACACTTTTAAAAGTCAATAAAACTCACACCAAAAACTTTTAGAAACTATTTATTTATGTTAGTTTAAACTATTTTAGTTCGTCTTAACTTGAGAACTTAGAGCAAATAACAATTAAAACCAAAGGCTCTTTGAACGATCCCCTAATTTCCTCTAATTTCAAAGAAATTTACTATTCAGTCTGCGTCCTCTGTCGGGCTTAGGGCTTTTTTTATGCAAAACGGGTGTCTCAACTTACACAGAATGGATAGTTTCGGGAAATATTAATAACTTTTTTCTGACTGTCAAATTCATTAAAAAGTTATGCGCAATCAAAAAAATGTTATATATCCATCTCCCTTGCACTCCCTTTAACTGAGTGACGGGTATTAGATAGTTGGGACACAAACCCGACTATAGTGTTCTCTCTTGTTTTTAACGTGGTTTCCCCTAAATAGGCCTAGTCCACAATGTAAATTCAAATATTTTTAAAAGTTATTTCAAAACCTCTCTGTAAACAACATTTTTTGTTTGGCCATCAGAAGATAGGATGATTGAGCTCTTTGCTGAGCTAACTTAGCAAAGGCCACATAAAATTGTCCATGGGAAAAAAAATCGTGCCTAAGATCTAATCCAGCTACTTTCAAAGTCTGCCCTTGTGACATATTTATTGTAATAGCAAAACAGACCTTTACAGGAAACTGTAGACGATTAAACTCAAATGGTAAGTTAGATGACGTTAAGGGAATTCTTGGTATGAATACTGTCTCTCCTTTGTCACAGCCGGTAAAAATAACGGCTTCAATAACAAATTTATGAAGAGCTTTCACTTGCAATCTCGTTCCATTGCATAACTTTGGGGGAGTTTCTTAGCAACATTATTGGTGTACCAATTTTAAGCGTAAGAACGTGCAAAGACAATCCTGCTGGATTCTGCATGTTAAGAAATTCAGTAGGATAATGCACAGCATCTTCTACCTCAGTAACAGTGTCAACTGATTTGTATGTAACTTCCTCACCGTTAAATGATTTTGAAAGTTGATTATTTATTGAAGCAGCTCTGTCATTTCTTGAATCTGATATTGCTCTTTCTGATAGCCAGTCCAATGACTTGTGAACGATATTTGAAATATCTGGAAAAATGTTTGATGTAAGTTCTTCCAAAGTGTTAACAACTGTACCTAAGCTTGATGAAATTATTATTTTTCCATCTCCTATTTTAAGTAATGTTTGGGCAAAAACACCGGCCGTTCTATCACCTAGTAAGTGCACACGCATATTATTCGTAAGAGCCAATTTTTAAATTTTATACCACAAAATGGAAGATTTTATGCACGATTTTATTATTCATCGGCCCTTGTTCCACGGGGAACAACTGGAAGCGTTTGTCGAAGATGTCCAGCCAATAGAACAGTTATACCTCCCATTAATAAGTCATTGCCTCTTATATCCTTTAAAATTTGATCGAGAGCTTCAAATCCCCCTTTATGAGCCATAGTACATTCATCCCAAACAATGAGTTTACAATTTTTAAGAACGAAAGCAATGTTGGACTGTTTGGAAATGTTACAATAGGGTTTTTCCATATTTATTAAATCAAATGGAAGCTTAAATGCAGAATGGGCTGTCCGTCCTCCGGTTAATAAATAAAAATGTTTAATTTTTAAACAAACACCAACAACATTTATATTGTCCTAAACTATTCTTTGGCGAAAACACGGATTCGATTGGTCAAAAGTTTTATCGTCCAGAATTTTTTAAAGGAAAATTGACCTTTTTTCCAATTGGAAGCGATTGGGGCCACTTGGGGAGCCCCAATAAATCTTAGCAAATCAGTTTAAAGTTATTAGAATGTAATAAAAATGCATATTAATATTGTTAACCAGTGTTTTGGCTGTGCGTTGATTCAAAGTTTTCTTACTGATAGCTTTATATATATATAGAACTGGGTGGCAGAATAAAATGAACATACATACGTCTGTCGCCGTGTGGTGGTTGATGTTGTGGGAGTCTCGTGCTCCTTCCCCGTCCGAAAACTTTGGACCTTGTTAGATGATCTCCCGTGCTACTACATGCGACGATCTGGAGAGCACCTTTTACTGCGTACGAGCTGTGGACCCATCGTAAACGGTGTGTCCTTTCCTCCTGAGAAAGTTTAACGAGTCGAACCTGGTTCCATCCTGTGTCTTCCTGATGCTCGGTTCGCCGTAATTCGTTTAAACCTGGCTCGTGTCATGCGACGGCATTCTCCTGCACCGCTTGCTCCCGCTACGATCTATCTGTTAACTCTGGGGCCGAGTCCTCTTAATAAAGTACTTGAATATGGTATCCCCGTTATAAATCTATGTGTTTTTTTCCTTTTTTTTTTTAAGATGACAACTCTGAGTCGCTCATTTTGAAAGTGCGAGTAATTCTTGTCGATCGAATCTTGGGCTCTGGCGGGGTTCCCTTTTCAGGCCTCCCTATGGTCGTTGTAGTCTTGTTTCCTTCGCCTTCATTTTTGCATTCATGCCGTCCATTGATTCATTTGGTTGTTGAGTCTGCATTTTCTTCAGAGTTTGTACCTCTTGCTGTAGCTGCGTCAACTGTTGTGTGATTGCCATATCTTGACCCCATATCGTGCTCCACTCTTGCTTCTGTTTTGTTGAGCAGACTCATAGGGTGAACAAAAATTGCCGGTTCTTGCTCATGTATTGTTGACTGCAGGCGAGGGTGCCCTTGTAATGCTACCGTTGCACTGCGTGCTATGCAGTTTTCATTCAAGGTTATCTTTCCACTGCCGCCTATGTGAACTTGATTACGTTCTTCCCCGCATACATACGTCATGGTGATTTCCTTGGCAGTCGCGAAAATCCATGAATTAGGCAACGTAATTGGGTACCATACGCTCAATGCTGGTTCGGCATAGCGTCATATCTCCGCGCGACATATCTCCGCCCTTCTACGAACGACATATCTCCGCGCGGAGATATGTCGTTTAAAATGACATATCTCCGCGCGAAAATATTTCGTTTTTAAACGTCATATCTCCGCGCGGAGATATGTCGTTCGTAGAAGGGCGGAGATATGTCGTTTTTAAACGTCATATCTCCGTGTTGATTAACGGGGGAGATATGTCGTTTTTAAACGTCATATCTCCGCCCTTCTGCAAACGACATATCTCCGCGCGGAGGTATGACGTTTGAAAATTAAATATTTTACCGCCCCGATTTAAAGAAAAACCTTGTCATTTATATGTATTACTTCAAACTGTTTGTTTTAAAATATATTAACAGCATTTTAGTTAACATCTTACTTAATTGTAAATAAAAACATTTCGAATTGCCTCATCAACAGGCTGATTACAGCTGGGACATTTCGGTTTCGAATTTCCACTTTCATCATCTTCAGTGTCATCATATTTCAAGGAATTATTTTCGACAATTTTATCCCAACACAAGCCGCAGATATTTACATGATTACATGGTCGCAGTAAAACAGATTTAGGATTCAATAGGCACACATTACATGGGTTCATTTGGACTATAGCAGTATCCGACAACTGACTCAAATTGGAACCTTCTGAGGAAATAGATGATATTGAAGAATTAAGGTCAGCCGAATTAGTTTCCGTGTCATCCACACTGTTGAAGATATCCTGCTTCTGAAGAGGATCGTTTAGCGAAACCGTCCGAGTTAAAAATCCCTGAATATCTATTTCTCCATTCTCAAACAACTCCATTGCGTCCATGATTTTTTGAGCGCGATTCTGAAAAAAATAATTGTTCTTATGTATAGTTATCTCTTAATAAAATATTATATACTTACACGTAACTGTTTCGTTATTGGTTGATTTCCAACACCGCCGTTTTGGAACAGGAGGGCGAATTCGCGGCTTTTCTCGAATTCTGCATCAATTAAACATTGGACAAATTTGAAAAAATGTCCTTTTGCTCGAATCTTATTGCCCAAATTCAAATTATACGCTTCAACAGACCCGGTGGTTCGAGTTGAACGCTTAAAAACCGAAATGTTTTCAGGTCCTTCCTGAGAATAGAAATAATCTCTTATATACATACTCTTATACAAAAAACTAAGAACAATACAAGTTTGTAAGTTATAACTTATAACACAGAACTAACCTTTTTAAGCCACTGTTTCTCAAAATATGTTAAAAAAGGAGAAAACAGCTTCTTTTCTAAAGATTGTGCTTGGCATTTCAACATATTAAAAGCTTCGATTATTTTTGTTGCAGGTAGAAGCGGTAAATACAAAAACTTGAGAAAGAGCACATATGCATGTTTATTGCATTTTAGCATTTTTTCAAATCCGGACGTCTTTTTTGCATTTTTTTTGCATGCTTGTGTAAAATGGAACCAACAAGCAAAGAAGTCCATTGAGGGATGCAATTTTTTTAGAGCGTTCCTCATTGCTGTTTCGTAGTCCGAAATAAAAGATGCACCTTTTAAGCAACAAATGTTGGAATCAATATACATAAACAAGTGCTGGTAGCACAGCTCAGTTTTTCGCGTCATCAATACAAATATAAACGGCGTTATCTAAAGCAATGAAAAAAATATAATAATCTATTTATGTTAATTAAAAGATATAATTTACCTTCTGCATATGCTTTATGTAAATTATTAAAAGTTGCTTAAAATCTCCAAATGGACAAACTTTAAAAGTGGCATCGATAAGATAATTACGATTTTTCTCTTCAATATTATTTTCAATTAAGCCAATTATCTTGTCCGAAGAAAAAATGCAGTACGCAAATGAGCTTGATACGTATACTTTTTTGAAAAAGCGTTGTGGAGAATTTCCTTTGGTCATACCAAATAGGCTCATGACGTTTTCATCTTCAAACATTAAACGAACGCTCTCTGGGGTTGTTGGAGACTTGGGCAAGAATGGCTGCCTTATTCTTTGTAGAGTTCGTTTGACAGTGTCGTAGTTGACCTCAATTTCCTCCTCACCTTTGGTTTTTCTTTATCAAACAGAAAAGGGAATAATTAAATTTAAATATCGAATTTTACTAAAAATATAAAAGTATGTTATACATTTTATATATAAATGTATCATTGTATATTGTATCATTGTATAAATGTCCATTTCGCTCATTCTTATTGGATACTTATAAAGTTAATTTTTCTACATGCTCTTTGACAATTTCTGAATGACAAACTTCTAAATACAAAATATAATAAAAACAAAATTAAAACAGTTTTAAAATCAATAAAAAAAATTGTTTAATATTAAAAAATAAATGTAATATTTATAGCTTATTTTTATTAAAAGCTTTTTAGATTTGTTTTTTTTTTTAAAGATTTAAGATAAAAAATACTTTTAACTTTAATTTGTTTCATTCAGAAATTGTCAAAAACTTCCAAGCATATCATATAAGTATCCAATAAGAATGAGTGAGATGGACTACATTCTGCGACGCGTCGCAACGTGCGTTCATGAAAGAAATCTGAGGGCTATTGACAAAAAATTCAATACCTCAAAAAATAATTCACTGTAGAGCAGCGATCTGCAAATTACTTACACAATTATAAAACAGAAGGTCATTGTGTGTGTTTGCCGACCACTTCTTTATTGTGAACTATTCCATGTACTATTCTATGTACGAATGTACATATGTGTATGTAATACTCACTCAGCCAGAACATCATTAAACACTTGTTTTATGTCCGAATTTGTATTATCTTGGCATTTTTGTTTAATTTCTGATACCGCACCGAGTTTGGCTATTTCGCGACTCTGGGACGGATGATTATGCACTATATTATTAGCATTAGAAAAAGCACGTGTTTTATCTGAACTTAAATATAGTCTGGCTTTGCAGCCTTCCACGCGGCAGACGTATGCTATATCACCGAGCTTCAATATTTTATTTTTCACAAATAACTGCTCATCACAAATCGAAACTAAAAGTTGTGAGCCCTTTCGGCTTCCTTCCCGAATTTCAAATTTAATGTTCTCCAAGTCCATTATTAGGTCAACTGCTCGCTGTGAACTTACGAAGTCAAATGATTTCTGTATACGTACACAACACTTAATAGAAGAAGAATAGGTAAAATGCAATTTTGGCGCGTGCCACATCACTTCTCTCTTCTTGGCGCGTGCCACATCACTTCTCTCTTCTTATAGTACAGTGGTACAAAACATTTAGATTCCCAAACATCGGAAATATATTTATATTTATTTTTGTATTTAATAGTAACATTTAAAATTATTATAATATATTTATGTTTTTTCATAATGTTCAATATATGTATTTGTATTTTATTTAATCCAATAATGAATTTTAATTTGCATTTTTTCCACTGTTTCACATATAGGACATAAAACTCAAAAGGGAATGTGAGAAAATATATATATGTATGTGTATGTATGTACGTTTGAGTATGTGGAACAAAAAATTTGCGCTCTATAATTTATCCTGATTTTACATGCACGAATATGAATATGTACATTTTAAAATGAGTATGTACATATGTATATATAAAAAAACAACTTTGTAGCTTTTAAAACTTCGCGGGGAGATATGTCGTTTTAAAACGACAGAGCTCCGCCCTTCTACAAACGACTTATCTCCGCGCGGAGATAAGACGTTTAAAAACGACATATCTCCGCGCGAAAATATTTCGTTTTTAAACGTCACATCTCCGCGCGGAGATATGTCGTTCTTAAATGGGCGAAGATATGTCGTTTTTAAACGTCATATCTCCGCGTTGATTAACGGGGGAGATATGTCGTTTTTAAACGTCAAATCTCCGCCAAATAAATCGCGACATATCTCCGCCGACGAAATGCACTGGGCGGAGATATGACGGCGGAGATATGTCGTTATCCCGCTGGTTCTTCCGTCGATGTGCACAGCGGATCATGTTCATTGTGAAATGCTGCTAAGGTGCGCCTTAACAACCCATGAGCAGGGCCTATGGTTGCCTGTCGTAGTTTACTCAATAATGATCCTGTTGACAGCTTGGTGCATCCTTCGAGTTCTTTCTTGCTGATGGCGAAATGCCGATCTTGATGGTCACTGATAGCCAAATAATCGGTTTCTGTGCGAACGATCCTGATGGTGTTGTGCACTACGATTGGGATTGGTGATAAATGATAGACGTTGAATTCCTCATCGTCCACTAACGGCACCTTGCTATGAAACACTAATAGCACGTCTAGTTCCTGGACGTGTGTTGTTATCAGTCGGTATACATCGTGGATAGTCTCCTGTTTGACTGGCAGCCTCCGCCCATTCGGCAAGTGTGCCTAGATGTTGATTAACTCTCGTCGTAGTTGATTCACTGATAACAATGCTGGATCAATCATTCCTTTGTGAACTCCGGTCACAACATTAACTATCATTGCTTGGGTGCGTTTTATATGCCCGGCAACTAAAGATAGCTCTGTTGCGATTTGGGCCACATTTCCTGTTTTTATGGAATTTTCGAGGTTTGCGACCAGATCTTCTACTCTCTTTACGCGTTCTTCCATCATGTTGTAGCTCGATTTCATTATGTTGACCGTACTGACCAGTATTGAATCTTGTTTTTCAAGTAGGTGAGTATGATCCAACTCTTTTGCCTTAATTCTATGCAGCGTTGTTTCCATATTCTGAGCATACTGTGAATCCAATACTCCAAACAGCCCATTCGCTATGTTTCCTACCAGATCCAGGGCACCCCTTTTTTGCCTCAGGTGATTGAACAGGTCCTGGGTGTCTTGAAATTCATCCGCTTCTTGAGTCAGTGCCTCCACGATAGTTCCACAGGTTCCTTCTCGGCCGCAGTACTTTTCTAGGTCTGTAACTCCCTTCGTAAATGCTCGTATTTCTTCTGCAAAACTTTGTAAATCAAAGTATGACACGATCGTTCATTCTGCTGATGATAATGCAATGCGATCTTGTAGTTCTACAAGACATGTGCCGGACATGTTGAATGGTGTCACCCTCACCGGTGGCTCTGGCACTGGAGCCTGATGGGTGAAGACGGCAAGCGCCGTGATGATTATGTGTGTGTGTCCGTCTCTTCCTGGATGAGTTCTTAACACTCTCCCTAGTGGCCACTGGAGAGGCGGTGCGTTGTCCTCCTTTATTACCACCAGATTTCCTGGTTGAATTGTCCCTTTTGTCTTTGTCCACTTTGATCTGTCCTGAAGCTGATGCAGATATTCCAGGCTCCACCTTTCCCAGAAATGCTGTCGGACCTTGTCCACTTGTTTCCACTCGTCCGTGCACTTGTGGTGATGCCGTCAGTGCTTCTCCTATAAGGAAATGGCCAGGGGTTAAAGCGGCCAAATCGTTTGGGCTGGAAGAAATTGGAGTCAATGGTCGTGAATTTAGTATGGCTTCAGCATCTACAGTAGCGGTTTCTAGCTCTTCATGAGTCAGGGATGCTGCTGCTATGCTTCTGATTAATAGATGTTTTGCCGATTTGACTGCTTCCTCCCAAAGGCCCCCAAAGTGTGGTGCTCTTGGTGGTATAAAACAAAATTCTGTTCCGACCTGAGTACATGTTCCCTGTATTAACTCTTGGGCTCCTTGATCATGAATGCTGTTTTTAAGTTCTGTCAGCTGATTATTCGCCCCTACAAAATTTGTGGCATTGTCGTAGTAGATACGTACTGGAGCACCTCGTCGTCCGATGAATCTCTTTAGTGCTGCGATAAAAGCCTGTGTGTGGTCCGCAATGTTTCAATTGCTCATGTTTGTTATGAAGCATTAACCTTGTTACCTCGTGGTCAAATGGTAGTAACATCGGATGCTGAGCATTGTAGCCGACCCGCAGTATTCCATTTGCGTCTATGAATGGATCTAATGACCTGTATGGGTCATTGGCTGTCACCTTTTTACGTCCTCTCAAACTGTTTAATGTGTCCTTGAAGGTTATTTTTATACCCTTGCAGAGGGTATTATAATTTCAGTCAGATATTGTAACGCAGTGAAGGAGACGTTTCCGACCACATAAAGTATATATATTCTTGATTAGCACCAATAGCCGAGTCCATCTAGCCATGTCCGTCTGTCCGTCTGTCCGTCTGTCCGTTTCTATGCGAACTAGTCTCTCAGTTTTAAAGCTATGAAACTTTCCCAAAAGGCTTCTTTCTATTACAGGTAGTACATATGTCGGAGCGAGCCGGATCGGACCACTATATCTTAAGGCTCCCATACGAATAATCAAACAAATATAAGAAAATTCATTGTAACTTTGCAGGAAGTAGGCGTTTTGATTTCTGACAACTTAAAAAGGTATCTCTTTTATCTGCAAGGGTATATAAGCTTCGGCTGGTCGAAGCTAGCTTCCTTTCTTGTTGGTATTTCCTTTACAATTACTTCTCGGGCCTTAGTTACTTGTTCTGGGGTGATTGGTCCCGTTTCCCTGTTTGTGGTGTTCTTGACGTTGTGCGTGAAGCGCAACAACCACACAGTGACCCGTAGTAGGACTTGAAACGACCCTCGGTGATTGATATTGTCAATCCAACCATTGTTCTCTGTACTTATTACAATGTTCGTCGTTACCTTCCTTTTTTTCTGGACCTTCGTAGATTATTCCCTTCTTTATGCCTCGGCCCCATTCTCTGGGCTCCTTTTTTAGGAATGGTGGTCCGTTGAACCATAATTTATGTTGCTGTAGTTGGGGGGCCTTGCATCCCCTTGATACGAGATCTGCAGGGTTCAGCTCTGATGCCACGTGTGCCCATTGCTCTGGCATGGATATCTCATGAATCCTCGAGATTCGGTTTGCCACGAACGGGTGAAATGACGAAGCTGATGCCGGTATCCATGCTAGTACAATCTTGAAGTCTGTCCAGTAATAGACTTCCTGTATGTCGAACTGTAGGTCTGTCCTTATTCTGTCGGCTAATTCTGCTCCTCATACCGCGGCACACAGTTCAAGTCGAGGAAGTGTTTGCTTCACTAGTGGGGCTACGCGAGACTTGGCGCACAACAAGAGACTTTCAACTCCAGTCCTAGTTGAATTGCTATGAAGATATGCAGTTAGTTAGTGATTTTTGGCGACCTGTATTACTATTGAATACGTTTTTAGCGGACTCGAGGTCAGTTTATTTAACGTTGAGTTATTTTTATTTCTATAACTCAACGGTCTAGCATTTCAACACACTGCACTCGGTGAGGAGTGAACCTCGGACTTTCTGGGATCTGCAGATTTCGGTAGGGCGTCACCGCTACCTCATCAGCCAGTGAAGAGGATGTGAGCTGAGCGTCGAAACTTCTATTTATATCACATCTAGGAATCTGTAATTAAGCATTACATACTTCTAGGCTGTAACATACTTCAAAGCTTCGTCGCTTAAACTTCTAATGTGTGTGAAAGCTATAGTCGTTTTTTGTCTGTTTGGAAACAATCTGTTTCCCAATTTCAGACGTGAATTTGTTAAATTCGAACGTACGCATTTCTTATGCATTTGCATTATGCGATTGTTATCGGGTGTGTCTCCCTTTTTGTTAGTTAGTGATTTTTGGCGTCTTGTATTACTATTGAATACGTTTTTAGCGGACTCGAGGTCAGTTTATTTAACGTTGAGTTACTCCATATGCTGTTTCAGATGCGTCCGTAAAAATATGTAATTGTGTTGTTGCATGACTGTTTTTAGTGTGTTTGATGGTGGAATCGGAGAATCGACTAAAATCGAAATCTATTTCCTGGTCTTCTTTGGGAATCGCCTCTAGTAGCGCTGGATGATTAGCGCACCATTTCCGCAGTTTTAGATTCGCGGAGCCCAGTAGCTGACGAACCTGGTCCTGCTGTCTTCTCGCCTCGTCCAGCGTGTCAGCGCCTGATAAACAATCGTCCACGTAAAAGTTCTGTTTTATTGCTGTGGCTCCAGCTTGGAGATGTGTCGGAGCTGTGAATCTTGTATCGAATCTTGTCAGTTGGATTTTTTCGCCAGAGAATTAACTGATAGTTTCGGTCGTTGGTATGCACCCAGATCTGTCTATACATTTTTTCAATGTCGGAGGTGAATACAAACCGGTAGAGTTCTCCTTAAACTTTCGGCCCAATGCGTAATATATCATTCAAGCTATTTATACCCGTTACTCGTAGAGTAAAAGGGTACATTGTATTCGTGCAAAAGTATGTAACAGGTAGAAGGAAGCGTTTCCGACCCCATAAAGTATATATATTCTTGATCAGGATCACTAGCTGAGTCGATCTAGCCATGTCCGTCTGTCTGCCTGTCCGTCTGTCTGTCTGTCTGTATGAACGCTGAGATCTCGGAAACTATAAAAGCTAGAAGATTGGCATTTTGCATGCAGATTCTAGGAGTTCCTACGCAGCGCAAGTTTATTTTAAAAAGGTACCACGCCCCCTCTAACGCCCACAATCGCTTATATACGATTTTAAAAATTTAAATATTTCGGAAAAGTAAAAATGCAGAAATTTAGAAGAAATTTTTCAAATCGGAACATTCGTTAAAAAGTTATGCGTGATCAAAGTTTCTATCTCCATCTCCCTCGCACTCCCTTTACCTGAGTAACGGGTATCTGATAGTCGGGGCACCCGACTATAACGTTCTCTCTTGTTGTGACTGGCAGCGCCAATCGATTCGCCATTCTTCGAGATATGAGGCTTATCTGAGATCCAGGATCTATTAATGTGCGACACTGCTCCTGGAAGTTGTCTGGCCCCGTGAGTTGTACCTTTGCTGTCCCAAACAGAACATATTTGCTCGTAGTATCTTGACATGAATTTACTGCAACCTTGACTGAGGGAGGTCTTGAGTCGGTTGCAGTGTCTGAGGGGATTATCGTGGCCACTGCGGGCGTCTGAGGTCCTGATACTAATCCGAGGTTGACATTGTGTGCCATTGAATGGTGACGTTGTTCGCAGTGTCGACATGTTCTGAATGACTGATAGCCGCCAATCTTGTGATTTGTTGATAAGCAATTTGAACATCCTCGGAGTCGGTAGATCATGTTTCGACGTTCGTGAGGAGTCATGTTTCTGAACAAGTTGCAGTTAGTGATTGCATGCTGCGTCTGATTGCAGACCTTGCAGATGGCGTAGCTTGGGCTGGCTCCGACTGTAGGTTTTGTTCTTGCTCCAGGTTGTTCGCTTAACGTTTCCAGCATGCAATACCGTCGTTCCAAGAAATTAAGAACGCTTGGTAATGTGGGCACTTCTGTGGGTGCGTCGGCCGCGTCTTCCAGTGCCGCCAAGGTGTTGTGATCCAGCTTCCTTCGGATGAGGAACCCGAGGATTGGATCCCAAGTCTGTGACTGCTTTGATGAACTCCAGATGTCACGTAGATCATTTTAGAAACAGCGCTCTTAAATATAACCCTCTGAGTCCTACCATTCAAGTAACTTGAAATCCAAGTTAATAGATTACATGAAAACCCAAGCTGATCTAATTTGAATAAAAGGAGAGAGTGGCTAACCGAGTCAAAGGCCTTACTAAAATCTGTATATATTACATCAGTCCGCATTTTATTCTTAAATCCATTTATTACAATAGATGACAATTCAAGAAGGTTGGTGGTGGTCGATCTTCGCTTAACAAAACCATGCTGACACGGTGATATTAGCGAGGAACATAAATGTTGCAAATGAGAAGTAATAATACGTTCAAATGCTTTAGGAATTGCCGACAATTTAGAAATACCTCTATAATTCTGGGAATCCACCTTCGCACCCTTTTTGTGGAGTGGAATAATGAAAGAGTCCTTCCAGATAGTTGGAAAAACTGATGATGAAATAGACAAATGAAAAAGTTTAAGAATCGGTTTACAAATGGTTGAAGCACAAAACTTAAGCTCACACCCAGGGAGTCCATCTGGACCGGTAGAATACTTTGGCGTTGTTGTTTCTAAATCCTTTAAGAGAGAACTTTCGGTAATTACAGGTGTAAAAATACAATTAACAAAGTTATAAAACTGCTTCGGATCATTTGAAAATTCGAATTTACAACGATTTAAATACATAGAATAGCAATGACTGTTGAGAACATTAAAATCTGAACGAGCCACATATTTCGAAAAATCAGATGGCTTACCCGATTTTTTATACTTTTTAAAAGTGTTGGATTTAAGATTTTTAAGTCTTTGAAGCGCATTGTTAAACCAAGGAGGCCTATTTAGCTTTGGAGGAAGCCTGTCAGGAACGCATTCGTAAAGTGTTTAAAACGCTATAGAATAGTTCAATGGCACTTTCAATATCCATGCAGTTGTACAAATCAGTCCAATTATATTGCGAAATCATGTAATTTAGTTTATTATAGTCACACTTTCGAAAGCATCTCGTTTGAGAAACTAAAGGAGAAAAAGTATCAGTACAGGGGAGGCCAATTGTCAATTCCAATGTTGGATGATATCGGTCTTCAGGTACAACAAGTGCGTCAAACCTAGATACCGTAACTTCATGCGGATCTAAAACAAATACTAGATCTAATTGTATATTAAATGAATTTCGTACAAAGCTTACTTGCTGTAACGATAATTCTAAAAGGCCATCCACAAAATCATGGGCAGATAAAGGTGTAGCTACAAGTGAGTCAGTGGGAAGAGACCAAGAGATATTAGGGAGATTAAAGTCACCCAAAACAATCAAAAGGTCTCTGTTAGAGGAGAAGGATAGAACAGATTTTATAGCAGACAGATGGTGCTCATAAATAGTTATATCAGAGCCAGGAGGAATATAAGAGCAGGTTACAAAAATAGATAAGGATTGCAGGGAAACTTTGACACTAAAAATTCAATTTCGTTAGGGATATGAAAGTTAAAGTAGACGTAACGGCAATCAGTACACCACCCCCCTACGCGGGAAGCGATCGGTCCTGTAGGTGTTAAAGTTATTTGACAGAACTTCAGAGTCAGATATCTCTGGTTTCAGCCAAGTTTCCGTAAAAGCCAAAATATCTTCAGTAAATGCAGAGGAGTCAGCATAAAGCTTTGGTAGCTTCATATTTAGTCCTCTAACATTTTGATAAGTCAAAAATAGTTTTTTGGCACAGTGGAAGGCCTGTTATTTGGCACAGTGGAAAGCCGTTTATTAGGCACAGTGGGAGGCCTGTTATTTGTTCTCGGTTTATTAGGAACAAATTATTTTATTACCAAATCCTCATTAAGCCAAAATCTTTCAGAAAGTAGTACATTAAATACATCAGGCGGAGCAAATATTTTAAAAGACGATATCCTACGGGCGTACGAAAATCAAAATTGTTCAACTGCAATGTCCTCGGATGGGAATTTTTTCTCGTATAAATTCCAAAACATCCTCAGATTTGATATCCGGGGTAAATCTAGAAACAAATAATTGCTTTCTATGTGGAACAACTAAAAGTTTCTTACGCCCCCCAGCAGCAGTCTGAACAGTTGCTGAGTCAACAGAAATTGCTGCAGTTACCAGGTTTGGATTTGGGGTAGATGCCACAACTTTATTTACTGCAGTTGAGCTTGCTTTTTTTAAATTATATGATGGACGTTGATGCACTACGAGCAGTACAAACAAGTGGCCCAACGATACCAAGCACGTGCTTGTTACGCGCGGGACCCTTTATCAATTAGGGCAAAAATGCGAGTTCGCGAGGAAAATACATGAAACAAATACTACAAATACTACAACTAAGATTGAAGCAAATGAGATTAAATTTTAGATTTTTATTACGGGGATAGATGTTGAAGTGCAAATTAAATGATAAAGATTGTTATAATTTTTACATAGAACAAGAAAGGGCTCATGCAGAGTAAAATTTGATGTACATCGAGGCAAATTAAGAGGGTAATACTTTCGTGTTAGTCTAACGGGAACATTAAAAGTTAAACGGTTTACCAGTTCTACAGAATCAATATCACCTCTTATAAGATTATGCATAAAAATAGTACCAAGCATAATTCTACGGTTTTCAAGTGTAGGTAAATTAAGCAATAGTAATCTACCCTGGTAGGAAGGAAGCTTTACGTTTTGATCCCAGTTCAAACTACGAAGGGCAAAAAGAAGAAATTTTTTTTGCACCGACTCAATACGGTCGATGTGCACTTGATATTGTGGACTCCAAACTGAAGAACAATATTCCAAAATAGGACGGACAAGGGAGGTAAATAATAATCTGGTTGTATAAGGGTCATCAAATTCTTTTGACCAACGCTTTATAAACCCAAAAACACTCATAGCTTTATTGACAGTGGCCATTATGTGGCAATCAAATTTAAGTTTTGGGTCGAGAAGAACACCTAAATCGTTAATTGAATATATACGGTCGAGTGGTGTATTTTGAAGAGAATAACTAATAAACGTAGGAGTACCCCTATAAAAAGTCATAACGTTGCATTTAAGGCAGTTCAGATTTAAAAGGTTGTACTCACACCATCCCTGAAAACAATCCATATCTGACTGTAAGTTGAAACCTGACCCTACATCTTTATATGATAAACAAAGCTTAACATCGTCAGCGTACATTAGTACACGAGAATGTGCTACGATAGAGGGAAGATCGTTAGTAAACAAAGTAAACAGCAAAGGGCCTAAATGACTACCTTGAGGAACTCCAGATGTCACGTTGATCATTTTAGAAACAGCGCTCTTAAATATAACCCTCTGAGTCCTACCATTCAAGTAACTTGAAATCCAAGTTAATAGATTACATGGAAACCCAAGCTGATCTAATTTGAATAAAAGGAGAGAGTGGTTAACAGAGTCAAAGGCCTTACTTAAATCTGTATATATAACGTCAGTCTGCATGTTATTCTTATATCCATTTATTACAATTGATGACAATTCAAGAAGGTTGGTGGTGGTTGATCTTCGCTTAACAAAACCATGCTGACACGGTGATATTAGCGAGGAACATAAATGCTGCAAATGAGAAGTAATAATACGTTCAAATGCTTTAGGAATTGCCGACAATTTAGAAATGCCTCTATAATTCTGGGCATCCGCCTTCGCACCCTTTTTGTGGAGTGAAATAATGAAAGAGTCCTTCCAGATAGTTGGAAAAACTGATAATGAAATAGACAAATGAAAATGTTTAAGAATCGGTTTACAAATGGTTGAAGCACAAAACTTAAGCACACTCCCAGGGAGTCCATCAGGACCAGGAGAATACGTTGGCGTTGTTGTTGCTAAATCCTTTAAAAGAGAACTTTCGGTAATTACAGGGGTAAAAATACAGTTAGCCCCATTTAAGGGGTTAAGGTAGGTAGGGTTTGACGAAGCAGCCGAACTATAAGTAGTTTGGAAAAACTCGGCAAATAAATCCGCAATTTCAAAATCCGACGATGCCTCTTTTGAGTTTAAATCAAATCAAATTAAAATTAAAAAAAAAAAATTAAATTAAACGTACCGATGAAGGCAATGCCGAAGACATACGCTTGGCATTAACGAAGTTATAAAACTGCTTCGGATCATTTGAAAATTCGAATTTACATCGATTTAAATACATGGAATAGCAATGACTGTTGAGAACATTAAAATCTGAACGAGCCACCACGTATTTCGAAAAATCAGATGGCTTCCCCGATTTTTTATACTTTTTATAAGTGTTGGATTTAAGATTTTTAAGTCTTTGAAGCGCATTGTTAAACCAAGGAGGCCTGTTTAGCTTAGGAGGAAGCCTGTCAGGAACGCATTCGTCAAAAAAAGTGTTTAAAACGCTATAGAACAGTTCAATTGCACATTCAATATCCATGCAATTGTACAAATCAGTCTAATTATATTGCGAAATCATGTAGTTTAGTTTATTATAGTCACATTTACGAAAGCATCTCATTTTAGTTTGAGGAACTTAAGGAGAAGGGGTATTAGTACAGGGGAGGCCAATTGTCAATTCCAATGTTGGATGATACCGGTCTTCAGGTACAACAAGTGCGTCAATTCTAGATACCGTAACTTCATGCGGATCTAAAACAAATACTAGATCTAATTGTCTATTAAATGAATTTCGTACAAAGCTTACTTGCTGTAACGATAATTCTAAAAGGCCATCCACAAAATCATGGGCAGATAAAGGTGTAGCTACAAGTGAGTCAGTGGGAAGAGACCAAGAGATATTAGGGAGATTGAAGTCACCCAAAACAATCAAAAGGTCTCTGTTGGAAAGGAAGGACTGAACAGATTTTATAGCAGACAGATGGTGCTCATAAATTATTAAATCAGAGCCAGGAGGAATATAAGAACAGGTTACAAAAATAGATAAGGATTGAATGGAAACTTTGACACTAACAAATTCAATATCGTTAGGGATATGAATGTTAAGTCTCTCCGATGTTAAACTAGAGGTAACGGCAATCAGTACACCACCCCCCCTACGCGGGGAGCGATCGGTCCTGTAGGTGTTAAAGTTCATTGACAAAACTTCAGAGTCAGATATCTCTGGTTTCAGCCAAGTTTCCGTAAAAGCCAAAATATCTTCAACATATTTAAGAAATTACTAACCAATACCAAAGGGCTTGCGAAAATATTGTTATACTAACTTTAATTATTGTTTGTAATGGTATTTCGAAGAAAAAAATGACAATCATAAAGCAGAGTCAGGGGGTGGAAAAGAGATGGAGATGGATATTTGCAAGACTGATAAGACGGCTACTTTTTAATCGGGTATTAAAAATAGTAAAAAGTTAAAAATTGAAGCCGTTATCACGGTATCGATTGGTTTAACGGTTTGGCACTTTGGTGGGGTGGGTCACCAATAACTATAAACTAAAGTCTACAGAAATCAAAACCGTATTAAAGCTCATTTTATATTTTTAAGGGAGCGCAGGGAAATGCAAGGCAAGGAATCATTTGTTGACAATTTGTATGAAAAGATTTAGTTGTTTATTACTTTATATTTTCTATATACCAAATTAATATATATATGTATATCTATATATAAAGCTATCAGTAAGAAAACTGGGAATCAACTCACAGCCAAAACCACTGGTTAACAATATTAATATGCATTTTTATTACATTCTAATAACTTTAAACTGATTTGCTAAGATTTATTGGGGCTCCCCAAGTGGCCCCAATCGCTTCCAATTGGAAAAAAGGTAAATTTTCTTTTCAAAAATTCTGGACGCTAAACCGTTTAACCAATCGAAATCGTGTTTTCGCCCAAAAATAGTTTAAGACATTATAAATGTTTAAAAAATTTGACCGCTTAGATTTATGTCTTTTTACTATTTTCAACACCCGTTCTAAAGTTACAATTTAGCAAAAAACAAGGGAGATCGCTATAGTCGGGTGGCCCGACAATCAGATACCCGTTACTCAGGTAAAGGGAGTGCGAGGGAGATGGAGATAGAAACTTTGAACACGCATAACTTTTTAACGAATGGTCCGATTTGAAAAATTTCTTCTACATTTCGATAGGTATTGATAAACACAATAAAACTGCATTTTTACTTTTCCGAAATATTGAAATTTTTAAAATCGTATATAAGCGATTGTGGGCGTTAGAGGGGGCGTGGCACCTTTTTGAAACAAACTTGCGCTGCGTAGGAACTCCTAGAATCTGCATGCAAAATGCCAATCTTCTAGCTTTTATAGTTTCCGAGATCTCAGCGTTCATACAGACAGACAGACGGACAGACAGACAGACGGACAGACGGACAGACAGACATGGCTAGATCGACTCGGCTAGTGATCCTGATCAAGAATATATATACTTTATGGGGTCGGAAACGCTTCCTTCTCCCTGTTACATACTTTTGCACGAATACAATATACCCTTTTACTCTACGAGTAACGGGTATAATTAAAGATGGTCTAACTATACTATCGCAAGCCCAATACCAAATAGTAATTTCTTGAATATGTTGCAAAAAACGGCAGTAAATAAAGTTGTGGCATCTACCCCAAATCCGAACCTGTTAAGTTCCAGTTGAACAATTTCGATTTTCGTACGCCCGTAGGATATCGTCTTTTAAAATATTTGCTCCGCCTGATGTATTTAATGTACTACTTTCTGAAAGATTTTGGCTTTATGAGGATTTGGTAATAAAATAATTTGTTCCTAATAAACCGAGAACAAATAACAGGCCTCCCACTGTGCCTAATAAACGGCTTTCCACTGTGCCAAATAACAGGCCTTCCACTGTGCCAAAAAACTATTTTTGACTTATCAAAATGTTAGAGGACTAAATATGAAGCTACCAAAGCTTTATGCTGACTCCTCTGCATTTACTGAAGATATTTTGGCTTTTACGGAAACTTGGCTGAAACCAGAGATATCTGACTCTGAAGTTCTGTCAAATAACTTTAACACCTACAGGACCGATCGCTTCCCGCGTAGCGGGGTGGTGAACTGATCGCCGTTACCTCTACTTTAACATTGGAGAGACTTAACTTTCATATCCCTAACGAAATTGAATTTTTAGTGTCAAAGTTTCCCTGCAATCCTTATCTATTTTTGTAACCTGCTCTTATATTCCTCCAGGCTCTGATTTAACCATTTATGAGCACCATCTGTCTGCTATAAAATCTGTTCTATCCTTCTCCTCTAACAGAGACCTTTTGATTGTTTTGGGTGACTTTAATCTCCCTAATATCTCTTGGTCTCTTCCCACTGACTCACTTGTAGCTACACCTTTATCTGCCCATGATTTTGTGGATGGCCTTTTAGAATTATCGTAACAGCAAGTAAGCTTTGTACGAAATTCATTAAATAGACAATTAGATCTAGTATTTGTTTTAGATCCGCATGAAGTTACGGTATCTAGAATTGACGCACTTGTTGTACCTGAAGACCGATATCATCCAACATTGGAATTGACAATTGGCCTCCCCTGTTCTGATACCCTTTCTCCTTTAGTTCCTCAAACTAAAACGAGATGCTTTCGAAAGTGTGACTATAATAAACTAAATTACATGATTTCGCAATATAATTGGACTGATTTGTACAACTGCATGGATATTGAAAGTGCAATTGAACTTTTCTATAGCGTTTTAAACACTTTACGATCGCGTTCCTGACAGGCTTCCTCCAAAGCTAAATAGGCCTCCTTGGTTTAACAATGCGCTTCAAAGACTTAAAAATCTTAAATCAAACACTTTTAAAAAGTATAAAAAATCGGGTAAGCCATCTGATTTTTCGAAATATGTGGTGGCTCGTTCAGATTTTAATGTTCTCAACCGTCATTGCTATTCTATGTATTTAAATCGTTATAAATTCGAATTTTCAAATGATCCGAAGCAGTTTTATAACATTGTTAATGCCAAGCGTAAGTCTTCGGCATTGCCTTCATCGGTACGTTTAAACTCAAAAACAGCATCGTCGGATTCTGAAATTGCGGATTTATTTGCCGAATTTTTCCAAACTACTTATAGTTCGGCTGCTTGGTGAAATTCTATCTACCCTAACCCCTTAAATAGGGCTAAGTGTATTTTTATACCCGTTACTCGTAGAGTAAAAGGGTATATTGTATTCGTGCAAAAGTATGTAACAGCTAGAAGGAAGCGTTTCCGACCCCATAAAGTATATATATTCTTGATCAGGATCACTAGCCGAGTCGATCTAGCCATGTCTGTCTGTCCGTCTGTCTGTCTGTCCGTCTGTCTGTCTGTATGAACGCTGAGATCTCGGAAACTATAAAAGCTAGAAGATTGGCATTTTGCATGCAGATTCTAGGAGTTCCTACGCAGCGCAAGTTTGTTTCAAAAAGGTGCCACGCCCCCTCTAACGCCCACAATCGCTTATATACGATTTTAAAAATTTCAATATTTCGGAAAAGTAAAAATGCAGTTTTATTGTGTTTATCAATACCTATCGAAATGTAGAAGAAATTTTTCAAATCGGACCATTCGTTAAAAAGTTATGCGTGTTCAAAGTTTCTATCTCCATCTCCCTCGCACTCCCTTTACCTGAGTAACGGGTATCTGATTGTCGGGGCACCCGACTATAGCGTTCTCTCTTGTTACACCTGTAATTACCGAAAGTTCTCTCTTAAAGGATTTAGAAACAACAACGCCAACGCATTCTACCGGTCCAGATGGACTCCCTGGGTGTGTGCTTAAGTTTTGTGCTTCAACCATTTGTAAACCGATTCTTAAACTTTTTCATTTGTCTATTTCATCATCAGTTTTTCCAACTATCTGGAAGGACTCTTTCATTATTCCACTCCACAATAAGGGTGCGAAGGTGGATGCCCAGAATTATAGAGGTATTTCTAAATTGTCGGCAATTCCTAAAGCATTTGAACGTATTATCACTTCTCATTTGCAACATTTATGTTCCTCGCTAATATCACCGTGTCAGCATGGTTTTGTTAAGCGAAGATCGACCACCACCAACCTTTTTGAATTGTCATCTATTGTAATAAATGGATTTAAGAATAAAATGCAGACTGATGTAATATATACAGATTTTAGTAAGGCCTTTGACTCTGTTAGCCACTCTCTCCTTTTATTCAAATTAGATCAGCTTGGGTTTCCATGTAATCTATTAACTTGGATTTCAAGTTACTTGAATGGTAGGACTCAGAGGGTTATATTTAAGAGCGCTGTTTCTAAAATGATCTAGGTGACATCTGGAGTTCATCAAAGCAGTCACAGACTTGGGATCCAACCCTTGGGTTCCTCATCCGAAGGAAGCTGGATCACAACACCTTGGCGGCACTGGAAGACGCGGCCGACGCACCCACAGAAGTGCCCACATTACCAAGCGTTCTTAATTTCTTGGAACGACGGTCTTGCATGCTGGAAACGTTAAGCGAACAACCTGGAGCAAGAACAAAACCTACAGTCGGGCCAGCCAACTCACGGGGCCAGACAACTTCCAGGAGCAGTGTCGCACATTAATTAGCTCGCCGGATGGGGTGGGTTCTTGGTAAGACTTTCTCCTCTCCAACATAACGAGAATAAATATTAAGATGCCTGAAAAATAGTAAAAGCCGTTAAGTCCGTCGGTCATCAGTCTACATTGCCCCACAAGCTTAGCTGTCGCTTGATCGTACCACGATCGGGCAATGTTTCGGCCACATTCCCTCCCCTTCACACATTCGTGTGCCAAATGGATCGTCGCGGGCCGCGCAATACGATCCCCTATTGTCAAGGTTGTCCGTCAAAAGTTATGTCATTATTCTTATCGCGTCAGCAACCCCCGTTCTGAAAACTTAGCACTTCATGTTTTTGAGTTCGTTTTTACATTATAAATTTATTGAATAAAATATTGGCTAGTTCCATTTATGAGTAATATTATTATTGGGGGTACAAATGAATTAAATTGTAGTTGACCAACAAAGTTTGTTAGCGAAGAGTATCGAGTTTACCACCTGTACAAGGTGCACACGTCAGCAGAATTGCTGACTATTCACGACTACAAACGTCGCTCTGAGGGCTCTTGTGATTGTTCATACAAACACAAGGCTGATACTCGCCGCTGAAAAGTCACTGTTTTAGTACATAATATAAAGTACAACCAAAAGGGTATACTGATTGGTATAAACTATTGTAATGCCTTGAGGAGGCCTAAAGTGAGAAATTTACTTCAGATAATCAGGGTTGCGGACAGCGGCGTCTCTGATGTCTTGCTCACTACACTTGGTTTTTTGCACTTGCATTCATAAATGCCTGAGTTCACAATTTGTTTTTGTTTTCTTCAGCTTCACTTTTGTTTGTAATTAAGGCATTTATTGCCTTTGTTTTGTCACTGTTTATTTTGTTTTGGTATTAGGCTTCTTTTGCACTTTAACTGTTGTCTTTCTAGACCTGGCGGCATATTGCTTGCTCTAGAGCGTGCTTTTGGTCCCTGCGTCCTTGCACGGATCGCTTGTATATCTTGACCACTTTCAGGATGACCAAGAAAATAAATATAGCGATGACGATCTTAAGGTTTTGGTTCACGCCCTGAATGTCATCCTTGTGATCGATTATTTTTACGGTGTTGATCACATTGGCCGTGCTGTGGTCCACTTTGGAATGGGTTCCACCCATAGTGTAGTCCTTGATATTAATAATAGTTCTTCTCTTCTTCTATCATTCAGGCGCCCTTAAACGTGTGGCTTCGACCCACTCCTGTACCAAGAGTCTCATGTTCATCCGACTGCTCTAACCGGGCTACTATCAATTTATTACTTTATATCTACACACAGTGTTTGATGGAGCAGGAGCGTTTTCCTGACCCACATGAGACTCTAGGGAGTCGGGGGGATAGTTAAGTTAGTGAAGCAAATACAACCGTCTTGTCGCAGTACCAAACTTGAACTCTTTATTCTAACGTCGTATAATTGCCTTCGTGGCCAGTGTGGTGAATTACATGAGAGCGTGAACTAAAGCTTTACCACTGAGAGCGCAGCTCAGGTTAACAAATTAGATCAATACACTTCAAGAAAGATCAATACTTCAAAATTACATTCATGTTTATCTCAAGATTCAATAGTGGCCCAACATTCCGGCCCCATTGAACGTACGTTCAGTCCCGTTAAATTAATTGGTAAACGGGCCAATTTTTGAATCGGTCGCCTTATAATTCCTTTCGACGTCCTGACATCAGCGACTCGGACGTGGTTGTCCTTTCCCGGTATAGCTGCTTCGATGCGACCTAACAGCCATCGATGAGGAGGGACATGGTCTTCGTGGATTAGGACCATTTCGTTGACTGCAATATTTGAAGATCCAGTCGTCCAGTTTGATTTGGCCTGAAGCTCGTGAAGATACTCCGTAGACCAGCGCCTCCAGATGTGTTGCTTGATGACGCTGACACGATTCCATCGTTGAGAGCAGTTGAGCTGATCATCCTTTACAGGCCAGTCTGGGAGTGCTCGAAGGGAGTCCCCGGTTAAGAAATGACCAGGCGTTAAGACGGCCAAATCGCTAGGATCCAATGAGTGTGGGGAGAGCGGGCGAGAGTCTAGGATCGCCTCAGTCTCAGCAGCGATAGTTGAGAGCTCCTCGAAGGTCAGTCGGGCATCCTTGAGCGTGCGGCACAAGAGATTCTTGGCGCTTTTAACAGCAGCCTCCCAGAGGCCGCCGAAGTGTGGAGCCCTAGGAGGTATAAAATGGAACGTTACAAATTCTTTTGTACAGTACGATGTAATGTCTTCCTGGTTCTTGGTGCTGAAGAAAAAGTCCTTCAGGTCTTGCAACTTGTTGCTCGCGCCTACAAAATTCGTTGCATTGTCGCACCCAAGAACGAATCAGTTGATAGTTCTCCGACGATTTCGATATGCGCCGCCTTCGTGGCGAAGCACACAAATATTGCGATGTAGCTTTTAACGGGCACCTTTCCTCGAACGCGTAGATAGGTATAAACCGGCCCGCAGAAGTTTATCCCACACCGAGCAAATGGTCTTGACAGTGTAAGTCTCTCGACTGGGAGGTTGCCCATAAGTTGTTGCAGCAATTTAGGCCTGTAGCGCACACAGTGGACACAGTTGCGTACAACACGACGGGCGACATCTCGGGCATTCACGACCCAAAACTCCAGCCGCATTAGTCCCACCAGGACCTTTGGACCAGCATGGTAGTTCCGCAGGTGTAGGTGACGTACGTAGTTGACGACAGCAACATCCTTAGCGGGAAGCAATATGGGATGCTTGTGAGTGTCTGGGATCTATGCGAGTTCCAATCGTCCTCCGACGAGAAGTAGGTTGAATCCATCTGTGATCTGCAAGAAGGGCGATAAGAATTTAAAATGGCTACGAACCGGTGCGCCTTTTTGCAAAAGAGTTATTTCCTCGATGAAATATCGCTGTTGTAGGTTCCATGCGACGCAAAGCATGGCCCTTCGCAGTTCCAGAGGGGAAAGTGGCCCCGTAGTAAAGGGTTTTTTCTTCCGACATCGGTCGCAAAATCGAAGCATCCATGCTACCAGTCTTAGGCCAGACTGGTGTGATTTCTTGTTGTGAAGGGCTTCCAAGACACTATTTCTGGAAGGCGGTGTCGATGGAAGGAATGCTGATTTGCGTTTTTCTGACGATACGACGTCCATGTCCAGATTGCCGTGTACGTTAGGCGGCCATAAGGTCGGCAGATTTGATAGAAATGTAGGTCCGTGGAACCATGTTGAGTTGGTGAGTTCTGAAAGGTTGCATCCTCTGGAGATCATGTCAGCTGGGTTATGCCGTGTCGGAACGAACCTCCAGTGACAGTCTGGCGTGAACTCTTGGATGTCGGATATCCGGTTGCCGACAAACGTAGAAAGTGTCGCAGAATGTTGTCGAATCCAATGCAACACTAGCTGTGGATCTGTCCACAGAAAAGTGTCGGGCGTGTGTTGTAGAAAAGCTGCCTTTATCTGGTTGTAGAGTCGTGCTAGAAGATGCGCTCCGCAGAGCTCGAGCTGCGGCAGCGTCTTCTTCTTCGTTGGTGCCACACGCGACTTTGAGACGATTAGATGAACTTCCACGTGGCCATCGGCACGCTTTGTTCTTGCGTAAATGCAACATCCATATCCCCTTATTGAAGCACCGCTGAAGCCGTGAAGTTGTAGTTCATCTGAATGGGGCTGCAGGCAGAAACGTGGGATGAGCAGAGAGTCCAAATGCTGTAGCGACGACACGAACGATAGCCACGCTTGTTGGAGTGTCATTGGGACTGATTCATCCCACTGTAGTCGAAGAAGCCAAATTTCCTGTAGAAGGATTTTTGCCACCATAATAACTGGCGAGACAAGTCCAAGCGGATCGAAGAGGGATGAGGCCACCGAGAGGATGGTTCGTTTTGTGATCCTTTCCGGAGCTGTGCTGCAGTTGAATGAGAATTTGAAGACGTCTTCCCGTTGGTCCCACTTCAGTCCCAATGTGCTTGTCGTGGCGTAGTCGTCGAGATTTAGCTCCTTGACCGTTGTATCATTGACGAAATCCTGATGGTTGGAGTGCCATTTTGCCAGTTCCATCTTGCCGGCCGTGAGGATAGCGATGACTTCGGTTTGAATCTGCTTCAATTGATCTAGCGTATCTGCTCCACCCAGAAAGTCATCCACATAAAAACAGCTCCAATTTGATGTGAACTTGCATGTTGATCGGCGAGGTGAGACAGGCTGCGAATTGCTAGATACGGCGCTGATGCGGTGCCGTAGGTAACGGTGTTCAGCTGGTATGTGCGAATCTCCTGGTCGATGTGGCTTCTCCATAAGATGTACTGAAATTTACGATGCGCTGGGTCGACTAATACCTGCCGGTACATCTTGACGACGTCAGCAGTTATTACATAACGATGAGTTCGGAATTTTAGTAAGAGTGTAAACAAATCTGGTTGAATCGTGGGTCCAACTAGAAGGATGTCGTTTAGGGACTTGTAGGTGCTTGTCGGGCACGAGGCGTCAAAGACTACCCTTAGTTTCGTTGACGTGCTGTTGAGCTTAAACACGCAGTGGTGTGGTATGTAGTAGTGGGGTTCGTTGAGGAGTGGACTGGTTACTAATTCCATGTGACCCAAGCGCTCATATTCATAAGCGACTTTCCAACGATGCAAATCTAAGCCGTGCTGTTTCAAGAGACCTCATCAACAGATTAGGGTCATCCTTGAAAGGCAGTTGAACCATCAATCTTCCATCCGCTACTTGACAGACAGATTTTTGGAAGATCGATTCGCATTTAGCTTGCGCTGAGGTAAGGGTTAATGGCGTAGTAGAAATTTCCTCTATGCGCCATAAGCGCTCCAAGTTCAGGTTTATTGAATCCTCTGATGAAAGGAAACTGTGGGCTTGGGCGGCATGTCCTTGATTGCCAGTGCGCCCTGATACTACCCATCCAAAGATCGTCTTTTGCAACATGGGGAGATGGGGACCCAACTTGATTTGGCCAATAGACAAAGCGGTGAAGAACGTTTCCGTGCCAAGAAGTAGGTCGATCTGGCGAGACTGATAAAATCTCTCATCAGCCAGTGGAGCGTTGTCTGGGAGGTTCCATGATGAAATGTCGATTTCTGCATCAGGTTGATAGGCGATTCTTGAGGTTATACAGCGTTCGACGGGTAACTCCCCAGCAGGAAAATGAGAAGTTGGTTTTTGTGTTCTTGAAATCCTGTTCCTTTTTGCAGGCGGCGGTGTGGGAATAGATAATTTCTGAGCGTTAAATGGGGGTGGGTTTCTGAGTAGCATCAATAATAGGCCACTTATGCGCTGTGTGATTTCTGTGGCACTACGATTATAATATTTTTTAACAAAAAATCACCAACTTATAATATTAAAAAATTCTATGATTTATTTTTTAGTAATTTTAAAATTCGTAGAAAAAATATTAATAATTTTTAATCAAATAAATTAAACTAAATACTATAATCATAATGTCTATAATCATAATATTTAGTGATGATTTTAATTTATTTTACTCACAATTTTTACAAATAATAATAAGAATAAATGTGGGTAATGTGGTAAGACGATTAAAAAATTAGATCACATTTATCAAGGATTGCCATAGAATTACAAAGAAAAATATTATTGTTTTTTATATTTTTAAACATTTTCTGTGAAATAAAATAATTTGAACGTCAGACCGTGGCAGGTGTGACCCTAACTTACAACGAAATTAACACCAAATTTATCTGCATTTTGCATTTTGGTATTATCAAGTATATGATGCAGGGTCACATCATTTTACATTTCGTCCAAAAAAGTGAAAAAAGTGAAAAATCGTTCGGTCAATTCTAAAAAACAAGAAAAAGGTAAGTGATAACATAAATGTTGTTGCTTAATACTCTTTATTTCAGCGTTACAGAGGTTAGTACCACAGATATTTTCGCCATTAATAATTATAAGCCACCAGATGCTATCTTTAACACAAACTCAGCATTTCAGTGACTTTTGAAATGTTTTTAATCTTCACCAGTGGTAAATGGTGTGCGGTGTTCATTAAATGGTTGTATGAATGGTACTTCAGTACTAACTTAGTTGTTTAACTTAATCAAAATATTACATTTATTTCAGCCAGGCCGATTGAGACTTCTTGGGACCAGAACTGTTGCGCTTGCATTTCCCGTGTTTGATTTTTTCTTTTCATAATTCCCATCCCCGACATTAAACATCTGATCAGAGGGTAAATGAACGGCCATGGCAAACTAGGCATATTTCTGGAGAGATCCCTTAATTTTGTATGGAGATGTAATAATGGTAATTACTCTTTTTATTATTCCTGGTCTTACATTCATATCCTAATTATTTTTGATATTTTCAGAAGACAGGCTTACATGACATGGATACCTAAGACCTGCATTCGGCCAAGCAAAAACCGGGAGTGCTTCAGGCACTAACAATTTTTAATTCCAATGCTTCGATTGTAAATATTATTAATAAATACACATACAAAAATTACATGAAAAAAAGTTAATTTTTATTGTGGGAAATCAGATACTACAAAGTATTGGAAAACCAAAACTGGGAGGGTGTGGAAAAGCAGATATTGCAAATAGAGGAAAACCATAACGTGTGGAAAATCTATAATGCGGGAAGTCGAAAAACCAGTGGATTTTGTCCTGCATTCTTCTGCCAGAGATCCAGATAGAAACCTCATTTCCCCCTTACTTTTTGTGTCACCCCCGTGTATTTTGAAACCAGAGATGGAAGAAATGTAAGGGGTGAATGAGGTTTAGTCCCTTCCGCTTATATGGAGAAACCTGATGAAAATATGTTATTTTCCAGAGGAATTTTCCCGGTGGGTCTGCATCACCGAATCGTGACTTGGTCGAAGTGCGATGCTTGATGCGGGTGAAGAATCGCCGATGCTTCGAATGTCGATGTGTCCCTTGCTTCGGGGCAAACGAAGTTGTTGAGCGAAGTCTTCGGACATGAAGTTAACTTGGGAGAACGAGTCCAGTAGGGCACGTCCTGGTACGTAGTTGCCCACAGCATCCTGCACTAGGATTATAGCTGTAGCCAGAATGACTTGGTCGTGGTGGGTATCCACGTGCGCGTGAGTGACGGCCTCAGCGACATGGTGCTGAGGTGGCGCGTTGGGCGGACTTGACCGTCGAGGACTCCTTGATTCCTGTCCTGACGGATCGAAGTGAAGCATAGTGTGATGCAGCCGTGAGCATATTCTGCACCTATTTGAAGATGGACAGTTTGATGGATGATGAGCCTTTCCTAGGCAGTTTGTGCACAGCGATTTTGTCCGGACAGCTTCTAGGCGTTGGGAAGGCGTCATGTTTTGAAGTCGCGGACATCTAAAAATCCGATGATCCCTGCCAGAGCATATAGGACACGTTTGCGTGGAGCACGTAAAGCGGTTGCCGCATTCTGCCGGATGAATTTTGAGCCGTATTCGTATTGCCGAAGTGATGTATTGAGGACTCCAAGTGTTGACAGTGCCGCTCAATCAAGGTTAAGCAGGCATTCCAAGAGGGTAATGTGGCGAACGTGAGAGATTCATTCCAGAGCTGTCGGGTTCTCTCGTCTACCTTTTCCATGACAATAGTAATCAACATCGTTTGAGCTATCTGCGCTTCGGATCCCAAAGATCGCATCGAGTTGAACAACGCTGATGCGTGGTCAACCAGGCTGCGCAACTGTACACTATTTTCAGTGGTCACAGTTGGCAATTTGAAGAGTGACGCTATGTTGTCCAGGAATACGCGCCTAGACCAATCATGCGATCTAGCTCGGCATGCACCAGTTTTTGCTTGGCTGGGGAAATCGGATAATGCCGCTGCTTGATCGGCAGGTCTTCGTCGGTTACTTCTATTATATGCTGCTCCAAGCTGGTCTTTCCTAAACCTTTATCCAGACATGATGGGTATATCTCAATTACTCGCCTCAGCTGACTGTTTTGTTCTGGAGATAGCTGATGAGGCATGTAAGCGGTTTCGGGCTTAGGAGGGTCGTTCATATCCAAGTCTCCGGTCATTAAGTCGTACTCCGGTGGTGCTTCGATGGCTACAAGCTCGGTTCCGCCCTTACCAAGGAATGTTAGGCCAATCGTATCCCAGAAGTTAATTCCGAAATAAAAACGTTGTGTCAGACCTGGTACTTTCAGAAATTCCAGATCCTTGGTCTCTCCTTCCCATTCCACGAGTAGGGTTATTGCTCCGACTACGCGAGTTTCGTCGCCACTAGCTGTGCGCACACATTCTTGGCTAAGCTTCCGTATGGGCCTCGTCCGGTTCTTTAAGAAGGCTTCCGCTCCTCTGCCAATGCAATTCGCACTAGCGCCTGTATCCAGTAACGCTAGTATTTCTTCTCCGTCGACTTTAGTTTTGGCGAAGAAACGGTTATCGTTTTGTATGCTTACTACCGTGTTTACTACTTTCTGCTTAAGCTTGCGATATTCTGCTCGGGTGTCATATAGCTTGTGCATCTTTCGTGTTGTGTTGTCAGTATCTTCTGAGCCGTGGAAGGCACGCGATTTTGCCAGATCATACTCCCTCTCTCGTTGTTCTAGGCTCTTATGGGGAGAGATTTGTCTGGGAATGGTTGTCTTTCGGGAATGTGACTGCCTTGGTCCGCCCGGCTGTCCCGGTCTGGCCTGACGGACTCAGCGGAAAAGCCGCTGGGTTAGCGTCTGCATCGCCTTCTGCCTTCTCACACACTCTACAAGTGGCGTCATGGAATCTAGTAAGGCAGGGATCTTCTTTTGGATGTTTTCTATAAAAGTCCGCTGATCTGCCACATTTATAGCAGACTAATTCGTGTAGTGGTCCTCGGCATCCCTGTCCGTTTTCTAGCCCCGATCTGGTGTCTCTTCGCTTCCGGTTAAATTCTTCCACAGTTATCGCGTCCGGAAAATCTTGTGGTGTTTGGTAGTCCTCGAGTTCACTGGCCGGCCTGCTTCGCGCGGTCCTGCCGTTACTCCTAAACCAGCGGTCCACTCTAAGTCCTTCCTTTTTCAGATCTGCTAGGGACCTAATCGGAGATGTCAGCAACAAACTTCCCATCTGGGCATTTAGATTATCCTTGATGAGCTCAACAAATTTGTCTTCCAATAGCTTGTTCTGCAATCGGAAATGCAAGTTATGCATATCGGATACATAGTCGCAAAAAGATTCGTTTTGTCCTTGTCGCCGTTCCATCAACTCCTTGATTTTCATGAGGTCACTTTCAGATGAAGAAAAAGCACGTTTCATTTATGTCGTTAGCGAGTAGTAATCGAAGTCGTAGTCGTCCGCTCGATCCTCCATTAACTGCCAATACCATTTGCTGGCGGCTCCTACCGGTAGACTATGGAATTCGCGGAAAACTTGGCTCGGCGCTATCCTATAAAATACGTCAAACTTCAAATTCCATTTGTCCAGCCGAAATTCTTTTGGTGCCTGGAATCCAGGGCTCCGGTCGTACTCCGGGTGTCGTAGGTAACTCGTATCTGGGCCGTTATTTCAGGATTGGTGGTGTTGGGATGTATCGGTGTGCCGGTGATCTCGAAGCCGATGCCTCTGGCTGTTGAGAGTCTCCTGCGATAGCGGTTCGAGAGGCGGCGTCGCTTGGTAACAAAAGAAACTGTCAGATGGGTGTGCCGGAAATCGATGCGGTGGTGGTAATACTTGCTTGCTTGGTAACACAAGAAACTGTCAGATGGGTGTGCCGGAAATCGATGCGGTGGTGGTAATACTTGCTGTTCCATCCTCATGGATTGTGACGATCGCAGTTCCACTACTTGCGCCTTTAATGCTTCTATCTGCGCTTGCATGGCTTCCTGCGTTCCATTGTTTTGTTTAATCACCGATTTCATTATCTGCTTTCTTCTCTCGGCCGCTTCCAAACTGCTTGTCGGGTTGGCCTCATACTGTGGGAGCATACTTGAGCGTCCCTTTGGCTGACCCAGGGGCAATTTTGATCCCCGTACAGCTCCTTCGGTATCGTCTAATTGATCCATGTTGTCTTCAATGGATATACTTTCTTCTTGCTCTTCCGGCTCGCGGAACATTGTAAGATTGTCTCTGTCTAGGGAACTGGTTCTCCTTGGCGTGGCGTCAGCACTTGCACTCCTGGGTGCTTGATTTGCTCCTCTTGTTGTTGATCGGGTAATTCTTCCCGTTGTGGATTTGAAAAGCACTTTCTTCTTTGCCCCCTTCATTTAGGCCAAAGATTCCTTTATCCTGTCTCAAAAATATATTTTTTCACTTGCCAGTTCACTTGTGTCCTTCAGAAATGACACTCACTTTACACTTGTCTATTTTCCACTAAACGTTCACACGCGCGATCAGCCTAGTACGGCTGACTAAGGGTTGCGAATGTAACTCAAAAATAATGGGGGGTACTATTTTGCGATTACTAAGTATCTCTTTGGTGAAGAATCTGTCCGATGTTTAAAAAAACAAGTATCCCTAACTAGAGGTATTAGCAGCTTCTACACAACTGGGTTCCACTGAACTAACAGCTCTTCTTTCCTTCTAGTCAGCTTTAACGTTCACAATGGGAACTAGCTGCGCCTAGAAGAAAAGTCTGTCCGAAATCCCCCTCCCGCCAGTCGTCGGAAATACGGTTATCTGACCGATCATTCTCTGGATCCACAACCGTCCTCCTATTTTTCTGGACTCGAGCCTATCAAACGACCGGACCATCTAGCCCAGTACGTCGTGTACGTCCCCCGCCAAAATATGTCAAAGGAAACCGTAAAGACTCGACCCTTTCAAACGACCAGACTTTTGGCCTAGTACGTCGTGTAGCGTCGGCTTTACGTTTCCTGTCAGTTCCCCCACCCACCTTTTTCTGTCCTGGATCGACAAACGCACAATAGTTCCGCACCGATTTGGCTAAATGCGTTACCGTAACGTCTGCCCTCCTGCTCTTTCTGGACTCGAGCCTATCAAACGACCGGGCTCCGCCTAGTACGTCGTGTAGCGTCGGCCAAAAAGCACATCTAAATAGTATTTACGTTAATTTAAAAAAAAAAGTCAGTCGGCACATAGTTTAATGTTAATATTAAAAGGACTGGATTTTATCTTCCTCTTTAGAAGATTCGCTTTCTTTACAATTTCCCTTGATGAACAAACCCTAAACTATTATCATTGATTAACAATCTTAAAGTCACGTGACAATTCTGAAACTACAAACGACGCTGGAAGGTGGAGAGTATCGAATTTACCACCTGTACAAGGTGCACACGTCAGCAGAATTGCTGACTATTCACGACTACAAACGTCGCTCTGAGGGCTCTTGTGATTGTTCATACAAACACAAGGCTGATACTCGCCGCTGAAAAGTCACTGTTTTAGTATATAATATAAAGTACAACCAAAAGGGTATACTGATTGATATAAACTATTGTAATGCCTTGAGGAGGCCTAAAGTGAGAAATTTACTTCAGATAATCAAACAGAGCCACGTATATATATGAAGAAATTAGAAACATATATATATATATATATATACGTGCAAACACTATCGTTAAAACACACAACAAAAAAAAACTTCGTTTTCACTTTTGTTTGTAATTAAGGCATTTATTGCCTTTGTTTTGTCACTGTTTATTTTGTTTTGGTATTAGGCTTCTTTTGCACTTTAACTGTTGTCTTTCTAGACCTGGCGGCATATTGCTTGCTCTAGAGCGTGCTTTTGGTCCCTGCGTCCTTGCACGGATCGCTTGTATATCTTGACCACTTTCAGGATGACCAAGAAAATAAATATAGCGATGACGATCTTAAGGTTTTGGTTCACGCCCTGAATGTCATCCTTGTGATCGATTATTTTTACGGTGTTGATCACATTGGCCGTGCTGTGGTCCACTTTGGAATGGGTTCCACCCATAGTGTAGTCCTTGATAATAATAATAGTTCTTCTCCAGGACGAGGATGCAGCAGGACTTCTTCCCAGGATATGTTTGCTGGCTTCTATGGACTTCCTTCAAGGAGAGTTGTTGTTCATCGACAGCAAACGTGGCTTCCTTCAGGATTTCTGGTCTTGGCTGTGGTCATTGGCGGCTTCGGAAATATAAATTCTGTCTATCTTCTCTATCCGGCTACGGTCTTTTATACCAGTAAAGAGCTTTTTCTCGGCCCCCATGATAGATTGGGTTATTTAGGTGTTCCCACCTATGATTTCCCCTATCGGTAGTGTCAATGCCCGACTGATGCACTTTGCCAGCTGCTGGTGTAGGGTTACCAGCAGGTCGATCGCGGTCGTTGGTCTGACCGTATGCCACCCAAAAGATCGTCAAATTGCACATTCCTTTGCTTGTTTAAGGTGAGTCAACGGCTCGATTGCCCCTCTCCCTTTGCCTTGAGATTCGTTGTTGTTTTCTGCGTGCATCTTTCTCCATCAAATAAATTGAAGAAGAGGGCGTACGTAACAATCCTGGGTCTCAGATAAGCCTCATATCTCTTACAAAAACTGCAGTAACCATAGGCGGAATAGGCGGCAAGACGCAGGAATCTACATCTCGGGTCGTGGTAAGGATGTCATCACTCACATCTAACTTTAAAACAGACATCGAAGTCATAATATTACCGCAATTAATGGCCGATCAACCATCAGAACCGGTAACAGAGACACTACACATCCCAAAGAATGTAAATTTAGCTGATCCCAAGTTCAGAGAACCCGGTTCCATAGACCTAGTACTTGGTGCTGATATATATCCACAGTTAACAAGGAACGAAAATATTCTACTCGGACGCAATAAACCCCTGCTTCAAGACACTAACTTGGGGTGGATTGTTCTAGGACCGACCATCCAACAGGCCAGCACTACAGCAGCCGTAAACTTTACCACAGATCAAAAGGAAACTCTAACGTCAGAATTGGAAAGATTTTGAAAAATGGACACACTACCTGTAATGTCCTCACCAATGACAGCACAAGAACGACTCTGCGAGGAGCATTTCGTGGCTAACGTAAATATGGGTCCTGACCATCGGTTCTCAGAACGACTTCCTTTTGTAGAAGTGCCAACTAGTCTAGGATCAACTGTGCAAATGGCTCAACGAAGATTGTTCAGTCTAGAAAAAAGATTGCAAAGAGATGTCTCAATACGGCAAGGATATGTACAACTTATGGATGACTATGAAAGGTTGAACGACATGACAGAAATAGACGAACGACAGCTATAAAGGAATTATTATTTCACACCTCACCATTGTGTCTTATAACCCGACAGCTCAACACCAAAGCTGAGGGTGGTTTTTGACGCATCCGCAACGAGCACAAGCGAAAATAGCTTGAATGATATATTACGCATTGGGCCGACAGTTCAAGGAGAACTCTTGTCAATATTACTCAGGTTTCGATGCTACCGGTTTGTATTCACCGCCGACATTGAAAAAATGTATAGACAGATCTGGGTGCATACCAACGACCGAAACTATCAGTTAATTCTCTGGCGAAAAAATCCAACTGACAAGATTCGATACAAGATTCACAGCTCCGACACATCTCCAAGCTGGAGCCACAGCAATAAAACAGAACTTTTATGTTGACGATTGTTTATCAGGCGCTGACACGCTGGACGAGGCGAGGAGACAGCAGGACCAGGTTCGTCAGCTACTGGGCTCCGCGAATCTAAAACTGCGGAAATGGTGCGCTAATCATCCAGCGCTACTAGAGGCGATTCCCAAAGAAGACCAGGAAATAGATTTGGATTTTAGTCGATTCTCCGATTCCACCATAAAATCACTCGGGATCATCTGGAATTGGATTGTTGTGTCCAGTCACCACGACTGCAAAAATTTTCATGCAACAACTATGGCAAAAGGATCTTGACTGGGACACCATCTTAGACATCAAGGATACACAAAAACTTTCGCAAGGAATCAAACGCTTTCCAGCCTTCAATTTCCAAGGTGTCCATTACCGAAGGACAGTCATGCAACAACACAATTACATATTTTTACGGACGCATCTGAAAAAGCATATGGAGCAACTACATATCTTCATAGCAATTCAACTAGGACTGGAGTTGAGAGTCACTTGCTGTACGCTAAGTCTCGCGTAGCCCCACTAGTGAAGCAAACACTTCCTCGACTTGAACTGTGTGCCGCGGTATGAAGAGCAGAATTAGCCGACAGAATAAGGACAGACCTACAGTTCGACATACAGGAAGTCTATTACTGGACAGACTTCAAGATTGTACTAGCATGGATACCAGCATCAGCTTCGTCATTTCACCCGTTCGTGGCACACCGAATCTCGAGGATTCATGAGATATCCATGCCAGAGCAATGGGCACACGTGGCATCAGAGCTGAACCCTGCAGATCTCGTATCAAGGGGATGCAAGGCCCCCCAACTACAGCAACATAAATTATGGTTCAACGGACCACCATTCCTAAAAAAGGAGCCCAGAGAATGGGGCCGAGGCATAAAGAAGGGAATAATCTACGAAGGTCCAGAAAAAAAGGAAGGTAACGACGAACATTGTAATAAGTACAGAGAACAATGGTTGGATTGACAATATCAATCACCGAGGGTCGTTTTAAGTCCTACGACGGGTCACTATGTGGTTGTTTCGCTTCACGCACAACGTCAAGAACACCACAAACAGGGAAACGGGGCCAATCACCCCAGAACAAGTAATTAAGGCCCGAGAAGTAATTGTAAAGGAAATACAAAAAATAGCCTTCAAGGACACATTAAACAGTTTAAGAGGACGTAAAAAGGTGACAGCCAATGACCCATACAGGTCATTAGATACATTCATAGACGCAAATGGAATACTGCGGGTCGGAGGGCGCCTGAAGGAATCAGCCCTTAGCTACAATGCTCAGCATCCGATGTTACTACCATTTGACCACGAGATAACGAGGTTAATGGTTCATAACAAACACGAGCAATTGAAACATTGCGGACCACAAACACTGTTAGCCAACAGTAGGCAAGAATTCTGGATAATCAAGGGACGGCAACTAGCGAGGATGATAGTGCAACGATGTGTACTGTGCTGCCGGTCTCGACTCAGATTATAAGACCAAATCATGAGTCCACTACCCAAAGATCGGGCGAATAATCAGATGACAGAACTTAAAAACAGCATTCATGATCAAGGAGCCCAAGAGTTAATACAGGGAACATGTACTCAGGTCGGAACAGAATTTTGTGTTTATACCACCAAGAGCACCACACTTTGGGGGCCTTTGGGAGGAAGCAGTCAAATCGGCAAAACATCTATTAATCAGAAGCATAGCAGCAGCATCCCTGACTCATGAAGAGCTAGAAACCGCTACAGTAGGTGCTGAAGCCATACTAAATTCATGACCATTGACTCCAATTTCTTCCAGCCCAAACGATTTGGCCGCTTTAACCCCTGGCCATTTCCTTATAGGAGAAGCACTGACGGCATCACCACAAGTGCACGGACGAGTGGAAACAAGTGGACAAGGTCCGACAGCATTTCTGGGAAAGGTGGAGCCTGGAATATCTGCATCAGCTTCAGGACAGATCAAAGTGGACAAAGACAAAAGGGACAATTCAACCCGGAAATATGGTGGTAATAAAGGAGGACAACGCACCGCCACTCCAGTGGCCACTAGGGAGAGTGTTAAGAACTCATCCAGGAAGAGACGGACACACACGGGTGGTCGACATAAAAACCGCGGCTGGAGAGTGTACTCGGGCAATTCATCGTCTAGCAATCTTGCCCGTGGAGGATCAGGGATCCACTGTCAAGAAACTACATCCAGAGCCACCACGACGATCACCAAAGTTATGTACACAATCATAATCATCACAGCGCTTGCCGTCTTCACCCAGCAGGCTCCAGTGGCAGAGCCACCGGTGAGGGTGGCCCAAATCGCAACAGAGCTATCTTTAGTTGCCGGGCATATAAAACGCACCCATGCAATGATAGTTAATGTTGTGACCGGAGTTCACAAGGGAATGATTGATCCAGCATTGTTATCAGTGAATTAACTACGACGAGAGTTAATCAACATCTAGGCACACTTGCCGAATGGACATCTAGGCACACTTGCCGAATGAACGGAGGCTGTCAGTCAAACAGGAGTCTATCCACGATGTATACCGACTGATAACAACACAGGTCCAGGAACTAGACGAGCTATTAGTGTTTCATAGCAAGGTGCGGTTAGTGGACGAGGAGGAATTCAACGTCTATCATTTATCACCAATCCCACTCGTAGGGAACAACACCATCAGGATCGTTCGCACAGAAACCGTACCAACAAAGGCCCTGAAAATCTCGGGCCACTAAATGAAAATAGATTTTCCATTCTGGCGGAGCACGAAACAGAGTCTGAACAATTAGCCCCAAGGAAACTGAAGCCGCCACCTATCTTTATTAGGGAGAAGACCTCGAATGCCCTAGTCAACAAAATAGTTGAGCTAGTCGGAAAAGATAGCTTTCATGTTATTCCGCTTATGAAAGGGAATATAAGTGAAACTAAACTGCAAACCAGAACTGAAGACGATTTCCGAGCAGTGTCAAAGTACTTAAACGATGCCAAAAAGAATTACTACACGTACCAGCTAAAAAGCTGCAAAGGCTTGCAAGTTGTGCTTAAGGGAATAGAACCCGATGTGACCCCCTCCGAAATTACAGAGGCTTTGAAAGAAAACGGTTTCTGTGCAAAAAATGTTATAAACATTATGAACAAAAACAAGAAGCCGCAACCATTATTCAAGGTCGAGCTGGAGCCAGACAGCAGAACTTTGAAAAAAAACACAGTGCACCCGATCTACAAGTTGCAGTACCTGCTGCATCGTAGGATCACAGTAGAAGAGCCGCACAAACGGAACGGGCCAGTGCAATGCACGAACTGTCAGGAATACGGACACACCAGGGGTTACTGCACCCTCAGGTCAGTATGTGTAGCTTGTGGAAACATCCACGACTCCGAGCCCTGCCCTGCCAACAAGGAAGACTCCCTCACTAAAAAGTGTGTAAACTGCCAAGGAAACCACACAGCAAACTACAGAGGCTGTCCAGTCTACAAGGAGATGAAAAGTCGGATGCAACGAACGACAACGGCACGCTACCAGAACACACAGAACAACTACATGAGATCACAAACGACACCGGAAGTTTTCTTCGCAAAAGCAGCCAGGTCTTCATTTGGCCCTTCAATTACCACCAACGGCATTTCTTACGCCAGTGCTCTAAAATCAGGCACAGCTCACATAGAACCGAAAATGGATAACATCCCGCAGGCCATGGGACATCCCCAAAGTGACGTGGAAACTATGATGATCACTTTGCAACATAATATGATGGAATTTATGTCCTTCATGAAAACCACCATGCAAACCCTTGTGCAAACCCAAAACATCTTGTTAAAAATACTTGCAGCTCAGCAGTCCAAATAAACTATGCCTAGTCTTCGAATAACTTTGTGGAACGCCAACGGTGTTTCACGGCATAAACCTGAAATAAGTCAATTTCTGAACGAAAACCACATCGACGTTATGTTGCTGGCAGAAACGCATCTCACCAGCAAATATAATTTTCAAATACGGGGATACACGTTCTACAGCACAGATCATCCAGATGATAAAGCACATGGCGGAACCGGAATCTTAATAAGAGACCGCATCAAACACCACTTTCACCAAAGGTTTGCAAAAAATTATTTGCAAGCTACATCGATAAAATTACAGTTGGGCAACTGCAACCTTGCCATTGCCGCTGTTTACTGCCCACCCCGTTTTACAGTCTCCGAAGACCAATTCATGGACTTCTACAATTCACTTGGGGAGCGATTCATAGCAGCAGGAGATTACAACGCCAAGCACACACACTGGGGATCCCGCCTTGTGACCCCCAAAGGAAGGCAACTATATAATGCACTCATCAAGACATGCAACAAACTGGACTACGTTTCGCCAGGCAGCCCTACATACTGGCCTACAGATCCTAGAAAACTACCTGACTTAATTGATTTTGCTGTGACAAAAAATATTTCTCGCAATCTAATATCTGCAAAATCGCTTTTGGATCTATCATCGGACCACTCACCAGTGCTAATAACTCTTCTTGAAAGCCCGGAATTAATCGAGCACCCTTGGAGGCTGACGTCGCATCGAACCAACTGGCTGAAGTTCAAAAAGTACGTAAGTTCCCACATTGAACTGACTCCACAGCTCAACATCAAGGAGGACATCGACTGCTATGCCGATGCACTGGAGTCTGTACTCGTCGCAGCAGCCAAAGTCTCTACACCGCAAGGGAGGGATGGGCGCACACACCAACACAAAACTAACTTGGAAATCGAACAGCTTGTTTTGGAGAAAAGACGTTTGAGGCGTGCTTGGCAAACCAGCAGATCGCCGTCCTCGAAACAAAGTCTTAAGGAAGCTGGTCGCAGACTTACCAGGGCCCTAAGGCACGAAGAAGTAGAAGCACAACGCCAGTACATTGAGAAACTTTCACCCACCAGCACCAAGCATCCCTTGTGGAGGGCCCACCCAAATCTAAGTGCGCCGTCCGAAACAGTAATCCCCATAAGAGACTCTTCAGGCAGCTGGGCCAGAAGCGACAAAGACAGAGCTTGTACATTTGCTTTACACCTTCGAAATGTCTTTCAGCCAAACCCTGCAACAAATTCATTCGCACTACCGTCGCCGCCAATTCGAATCGAAACTGAGACGGACCCAATTCAGTTTCAACCAAACGAAGTTGCAAAAGTCATCAGCGAGCAATTGAAACCAAAAAAGGCCCCAGGCGGTGATCTAATAACTCCCAAAATGCTAATTGAACTCCCAAACTGTGCAGTTAAGGTCATTTGTAAACTCTTTAACGGGATTACACGACTTGGCTACTTCCCAAAAAAATGGAAAAAATCGGTAATCATAATGATCCCAAAGCCAGGAAAAGATCACACAATACCAGCTTCATACAGACCGATAAGTTTACTCTCGTGTCTGTCAAAACTGCTCGAAAAATGCCTTTTGACGCGCATAATCCCATATCTGAAAGAGCACAACGTTATTCCGGCACATCAATTTGGCTTTCGAGAAAGCCATGGAACAATAGAGCAAGTCAACAGATTAACAACGGAAATACGGTCTGCATTCGAATATCGAGAATACTGCAGTGCGGTATTTCTTGATGTTGCACAGGCTTTCGATCGAGTCTGGCTTGATGGCCTTATGCACAAAATCAGAACTATTCTGCCGGAAAACACTCACATGATACTTGAATCGTACCTTTACAACAGAGAATTCGCCGTGAGATGCAACACTACAACATCCGACGATTACACTATAGAGGCTGGAGTTCCCCAAGGTAGCGCCCTTGGTCCAACTCTATTTCTCCTTTACACCGCAGATATTCCCACGAACGTCCGGCTAACTACTTCCACATTCGCAGACGATACCGCGATCATAAGTCGGTCCAAATGCCCAATTCAGGCAACAGCACTACTAGCTGATCACCTCGTGGTAGTGGAGAGGTGGTTATCAGACTGGCGTATAAAAATAAATGCGCAAAAGTGTAAACACATAACGTTTACTCTTAACAGACAAACGTGTCCCCCGCTAACTCTGAATAACACGCCACTTCCACAAGCTGACGATGTAACGTACCTTGGCGTCCACCTAGACAGGAGACTTACATGGAGGAAACATATCGAAGCTAAGAAAATTCATCTAAAACTTAAATCCATTGGCCTCCATTGGCTCTTAAATGCTCGCTCCCCCTCTGCCTGGACTTCAAGGTCCTGCTCTACAATTCAACGCTTAAGCCCGTCTGGACATACGGCTCCCAGTTGTGGGGAAACGCGAGCAGCAGCAACATTGACATTATCCAGCGAGCACAATCAAAAATCTTGAGAACTATCACTGGGGCACCTTGGTATGTTCGGAACGACAACATCCACAGAGATCTTGGCATTCTGCCCGTAAAAGACGAAATATCAAAACAAAAAGCGTCCTACCTCACCAAGCTAACTTCTCATCCAAACCAGCTCGCCAGGGGCCTAGCCAGGGTCTCATACCGGACCCGATTGCAACGAAATGACCTTCCAGCTCAGCAATAGTTATTAGAGCCCTTTAATCTCGCGTCAGTCATCTTGACTGTTAGATAGCTTTTTAATTTAAGATTTTATATACTTATTGTTAGTCTCAATTCAGAGAAGATCCAATAAATAAAATGCATACGTAATAAAAAAAAAAAAAACTTCTCAACGAGCGATCAGATACCTGGGGGTCATTCTGGACACCAGGCTCTGCTTCAAGGAGCACCTGGAGAACGCACACGAGAAGGCGAACGCGACTGCCAGAGCCCTGTCCAGGATACTCCTCAACACCAGAGGACCCAAGCAAGGAAGCTGCTTGCGAGTGTTGAGACGTCCCAGCTGCTATACGCAGCCGCAGTGTGGGCAGACGCCACAGAGCTTAAGAGCTACATGAGCGGAGCCATATCCACATATCGCCTATGCGCCCTGAGGGTTGCCTGCGCCTTTAGGAAGGTTTCGGACGACGCGGCACTGGTCATTGCCGGCCAAGTACCCCTACCAGAGCTGGTGCGAGAAGCGAAGGAGGTCCGTGGCCTAGGGGAGCTCGTGGAGCAAGGAGCGAGGTCCGAGTCAATTTATTGTAGCAATTTTTCTTTAATGGGACTTCAAACGAGCGCGAGAAAGAATTAAATATTTTTGGCTACTAACACCAATAATAAAGGCGCGATATCATATTAATCCCGACTCGCTTGCACTTCTTTAAACTCACACAAATGAAAAATTGTCACAATAAATTGACGCTAAAAATTGAATGTGTCATCTGAGCCTAACCAAGTCCCCAATATTTTCAAATTTGGCTAACCTGATGTGACGTCACGGCCTCCCCATATGTATGTATGTATGTTCTGCTGGCGCATGTATATATGTATGTATGTCCTGCCTTCGCACTTTCAGTGTGACCGCGCAAGGGGAAAATGAAAATACCACAGTCAACACATTTAAAATGAAAATACCACAGTCATAACACGTTTAAAATGCGCGGTTTAAAAATCGATTACATCGCAAATCTTTTCTTTTGCGCCTTTTTTTAGGTAAACGTTAAATTTAAATTATCGGTAGACTTACAGAAATCCCATTAAGCTGAATTTTAGAGTCGAAATTTTCCTTAAAATTGATTTTAATTTTAAAATCCAAAAACCCGACCTGCAAACTATTGGGTGGGCAAGAAAGTCATGTCGTTTTTTTTAGTAATCGTTTTTAATCTAATTTATATACGACTAATCGAGCACCAGGGTCACACTTTTTCGTATCGTTTTAAAGCTTATTGTCCTAGGTAGTGTCGATGAAAATTTGGTAATTATTCGATAAGATTTGTGGAAGCTATAGCAAATTAAACATTGAGGATCAAAGTGAGCATTTTCGGCATATTTTGCTTTTTTATTTCCGAAAAGGAAAAAAAGCGGTCGAAGCTCGCGAGAAATTGTGCGAAGTGTATGGTAAAAATGCCATGAGTGATCGCCAATGTCAGCGCTGGTTTGCCAAATTCAGGCTTGGAGATTTTGGAGTTAAAGACGCCCCACGTTCTGGTCGACCATCGGCCGTTTTTGACGAACAAATTCAGGCTTTGCTGGATGAAAACCGGCGTTATTCAACGCGGGAGATGACAGAGAAGCTCAGTGTGTCGCATACAACGGTTGAAAACCATTTGAAGAAACTTGGCTACGTAAACAAGCTCGATGTTTGGGTTCCGCCTAACTTAAAGGAAATTCACATAACTAAGCGTTTCAATATCTGCCATTCTCTACTGCAGCGGATTTAAAACGATCCTTTCTTGAAGCGGATCATTACTGGCGACGAAAAGTGGGTTGTTTACAATAATGTCCAACGAAAAAGATCATGGAGCAAGAAAGATGATCGGCCACATCAAAGGCCGATATCCATCAGAGGAAAGTTATGCTGTCTGTTTGGTGGAATTGGAAGGGTTTAGTGCACTTTGAGCTGCTGCGACGGAATGAAACCATCAATTCAGATGTGTACTATCGCCAGCTATCCCATTTGGTGGACAAAATTAAAGAAAAGGAGCCGGCACTAGCTAATCGCAAGGGTATAGTCTTTCACCATGACAACGCTAGGCCCCACACAATTTTTCGGCAAAAATTAACGGAGCTGAATTGGGAAGTGCTACCACATCCACCTTATAGTCCGGACTTAGCACCTTCAGATTACCAGTTGTTTCGCTCTCTTCAAAACTCTTTGAATGGTAAAAACTTTGATTCAGATGAGGCTGTCGAAAACCACATGTCTCGATTCTTTGCTGGAAAAGACCAAAAGTTCTTCGAGCGCGGAATTATGCAGCTGCCCGAGAGAAGGTCATTAGTGGTCGAACAAAACGGCCAATACATAATTGAATAATTATAAGTCCTGATATAAATAAATCATCTTTGAATATATTGAAAAAAACGACATGACTTTCTTGCCAACCCATTATTTATTAGTTTTCAAACGTTGAGAACTTGACAAATTGTTGATTTGTAAAAACATTATTTTGCTCCGCTGCACACGCACATGGACGAAATATATATAAGCCACAAAATTAGTTTTTTATAAACACAATCCCTAGATATGTGCGTGTGTGTGCATTGCAGCTGACTAAGGAAGTTAGATTCGCTTAAATTCAAATTTATGATAATACTGATATCCCTTTGCTTAAAGAATATTGAATTTACATTTCCACAACAGATCTAAGACATTTTCGTGTTTTAAAATTCAAATCACATTGAAAAAATTTAAAAAAAAACGAAATCAAACAAATCAAATCAACTGATTCTCTTACCCTTCCTTACACGTGCCTCATATTGTTTAAACAAATGGAAATGTTTAAGCAATTTGATTCACGGCATTCCCTTCCACCTGCCTTCCTTATTATTAATATTATTTTAATCAAGGTGAAAAATTAATGAAAACAAAAATACTGAAACAAAATATCAATGGTAAAATGCAGTATTATCAAATTGCTTTTCTTGATGCCTTTTCTTAAATTAGTCAAATACATAAAGCAAAACATTGCTTCGCATAAATATTGGTTTCCCTTATAAGTGTTGTCTACTGTGGGTACCTTCAAAAAACACCCGTTAGTTAATCGCCTAGAGTATTTGGTTTTTATTTACCTTTTCGTTACCTATAAAAAATATTCCCTCTAATTTCTTAAATCTTAACCAAAATTATCATATTGGTTGTTCTATTTTTTTTTAAGAAAACAAGTTTATTTTCTAGATTTACACGCTAATCGATTTGGAATTTAATTACATGCTCAACCCTGTATGACATTCTATATTTAAGCAATATGTTTTGGACAAAGTACTAATGTAGTGAAGAAAATTAGTGCAAGGATATTTAAGCAATATGTTTTGGACAAAGTACTAATGTTGTGAAGAAAATTAGTGCAAGGATTTTTGTCGAAAAATGAATTTGTTTCTGTTCTGTGCAGCTGATTCCTTACGCAAACAATAAGAATTTTAGGAATTTTTTCGAAAGTTTTTTTATATTTCTTAAGTAGTTTGCATAAGACAATATACTGTTGTTTTTGCGGAAATTAAGGAAAAAAGTTATGATAAAATCTTTTCTCGGCTTATAGGCTAAATATAAGGAATTTTTTAAATTTTAAATAAGTAGCAAATATAAAGGTATGCTTAATTTTCAATTTTAATTTCCGCAGGCGAAGCTGCGGGCTACCGACCCTGCTAGTCATATACATGTTCAAAAACAAATACACTCACATACAAATACAAACGGAAATACACACACGTATTCGATCAACCAAGGGAATTTATTCATTTATTTATAAATCTTAATATTTACCTAAATTATTTATTTGTTATTTATGTATGTATGTTCATTATATTCTGCCACCCAGTTCTATATATATATAAAGCTATCAGTAAGAAAACTTTGAATCAACGCACAGCCAAAACACTGGTTAACAATATTAATATGCATTTTTATTACATTCTAATAACTTTAAACTGATTTGCTAAGATTTATTGGGGCTCCCCAAGTGGCCCCAATCGCTTCCAATTGGAAAAATGTAAATTTTCCTTTCAAAAATTCTGGACGCTAAAACGTTTGACCAATCGAATCCGTGTTTTCGCCAAAGAATAGTTTAGGACATTATATATGTTTAAAAATTAAACATTTTTATTTATTAACCGGAGGACGGACAGCCCATTCTGCATTTAAGCTTCCATTTCATTTAATAAATATGGAAAAACCCTATTGTAACATTTCCAAACAGTCCAACATTGCTTTGGTTCTTAAAAATTGTAAACTCATTGTTTGGGATGAATGTATTATGGCTCATAAAGGGGGATTTGAAGCTCTCGATCAAATTTTAAAGGATATAAGAGGCAATGACTTATTAATGGGAGGTGTAACTGTTCTATTGGCTGGACATCTTCGACAAACGCTCCCAGTTGTTCCCCGTGGAACAAGGGCCGATGAAACAAAATCTTGCATAAAATCTTCCATTTTGTGGTATAAAATTTAAAAATTGGCTCTTACGAAAAATATGCGTGTGCACTTACTAGGTGATAGAACGGCCGGTGTTTTTGCCCAAACTTTACTTAAAATAGGAGATGGAAAAGTAGTAATTTCATCAAGCTTAGGTACAGTTCTTAACACTTTGGAAGAACTTACATCAAACATTCTTTCAGATATTGGGCTTCCTACGCAGCGCAAGTATGTTTCATCGAGGTGCCACGCCCCCCAAACGCCCACAATCGCCATGAACGATTTTCAAATGTGTCTGGAGGCCACATCTTTTAAGATTTTAAAAATATATAAGCGCAATTTTATAGTGTTTATTAATACCTATCGAAATGTAGAAGACATTTTTCAAATCGGACCATTCATTAAAAAGTTATACGCAATCAAAATTGTTTATATATCTATCTCCCTCGCACTCCCTTTAGCTGAGTTACGATTATTAGATAGTCGGGACACCAACCCGAGTACAGCGTTCGCACTCCCTTTAGCTGAGTGACGGGTATTAGATAGTCGGGACACCAACCCGACTATAGCGTTCTCTCTTGTTTTGTATGGATATGTAATAATGGTAATTACTCTTTTTATTAATCCTGGTCTTACATTCATATCTAATTTATTTTTGATATTTTCAGACCTGCATTCAGCCAAGCAAAAGCCGGGAATGCTTCAGGCATTAACAATTTTTAATTCCAATGCTTTGATTGTAAATATTATTAATAAATACACATACAAATATTACATGAAAAAAAGTTATTTTTTATTGTGGGAAATCAGATACTGCAAAGTATTGGAAAACCAAAACAGGCGAAAAACCAGTGGATCAAGATATACATAGATACATTATATACTGCGAAATATCCTGAAAAACATCACATTTTGACAGATTTCCCCGTATTGTTATTATGGGAGCTATAAGATATAGACTTCCGATCGGCACTCGCATTTACACTGACCAAGGTATGCATAATAAAATAAGATTTGATTTTCAATAGCTTTTCCACTGGCGAAATATCGACAATTTTTGAAAGTTATATCCGATTCCTATGGGAACAAACTTGAGCTGCGTACACATGTTTTGGGACGACTGTGAAAGTTTTAGATCGCTAGACCGACATGGCTATCTCGACTCCCTTATTGATCCTGATCAAGAATATATACACTTTATGGGGTCGGAAACGTCGGCGTTTCAAACTTCTAACCAAAAATATAATACTCTCTGCAAGGGTATAAAAAGTCTGCGTTGCGTGTGAAATCTGAATACTTCGTTCACTCTACATTGAGTCTGATTTTCCGACTAGTGAAACTGTCAGCCGATCTATGTATGTACATTTTTTTAAGGTCGATTGAGGTCAACATCTGAAATAATAGGTTTCTGTGTTTAATAAATGAAGGCAAAAACAAAACAAAATTATTTTAACGTGCGCAACGGTCCCAAAGTTTCAGTAAAAATAACAAAGGGTTTATTTCTTTTCAATTCATTTTACTACATCATTTTTGGTAAGTTATTTTCATACTTTTATATTAAGTTAATAGATTTTTACAAACTACACTGACTACGGTACCGAAAACCCCTCGGTACGTTTAACATGGCTTCCGAAGTCTTGGAGAGCTCCCTTTTCGCGCATGGAGATTTTTTACGCATCTCCGCATCCTCTCCGGACGCTCTGCAGGCTCCACCTGACCAATGAATTTGGAAAATATATATTTTTGTAATCAAACTACTATATAAAAGGCTGTATATAAAAAACGGTCAGTAGCAAATTCCACCCAGAACGGATTGACATAAAAATCTAAAATAATCAAATTAATTACTAAAATAATTAGGAGCCGCGTGTGAGGTACAAATTAGAACAAACAAGAAAGGAACCTAGCTTCGGCCAGCCGAAGCTTATATACCCTTGCAGATAGAAGAAATACCTTTTTAAGTTGTCAGAAATCAAAATCCCTACTTCCTGCAAAGTTACAATGAATTTTCTTATATTTGTTTGATTATTCGTATGGGAGCTTTAAGATACAGTGGTCCGATCCGTCTCGCTCCAACATATGTACTACCTGCAATAGAAAGAAGACTTTTGGGAAAGTTTCATTGCGATAGCTTTAAAACTGAGAGACTAGTTCGCATAGAAACGGACAGACGGACAGACGGACATGGCTAGATGGACTCGGTTATTGGTGCTGATCAAGAATATTTATACTTTATGTGGTCGGAAACGTCTCCTCCACTGCGTTACAATATCTGACTGAAATTATAATACCCTCTGCAAGGGTATAAAAACGACCCCAAAGTGCCCCAAAATTCGATTTGTTTTTTTTTTTAATTTCTTTCTTTTACCAATTTTTCTGTTATAAATGTTGTTAAAATAACTGCATTTAAATTTTTTTGAGATTCAGCATCCTTCACCAAGACCCAATATATTCTCAAATTTTGTTGTGCCAGTCTGACGTCATTGCCTGCACTCATGTATGTATGTATGTTCTGCTGGCGCACTTTGCATAAGTCGTACATGTATGTATGTATGTATGTCCTGCTGTCGCACTTTAAGTGTGACCGCGCAAGGGAAAATTAAAATACCACAGTCACTTAAAATGCGCGGTTAAAAAATCGATTATATCCCACATTTTTCTTTTGCGTTTTTTTTTTTTTATTTAAACGTTAAATTTAAAATATCGGTAGACTTACAGAAATCCCATTAAACTGATTTTTACAGTCGAAATTTTTCTAAAAATTGCTTTTATTTTTATGATGCAAAAAACTTATCAGTAAACTATTTATTAGTTTTTAAACGTTGAGATATTGACAAATTGTTGATTTGTAAAAAACATTATTTCGCTCCGTTGCACACACAAATGGGCGAAATATATATAAGCCACAAAATGACTTTTTTACAATTTGATTCACGGCATCCCCTCCCACCTGCCTTCCTTATTATTAATATTATTCTAATCAAGGTGATAAATTAATGAAAACAAAAATACTGGAACAAAATATCAATGGTAAAATGCAGTATTATCGATAAAGCATTATCGATAAAGTATTATCATAAACAAAACATTGCTTAGCATAAATATTGGTTTCCCTTATAAGTGTTGTCTACTGTGGGTACCTTCAAAAAACACCCGTTAGTTAAATCGCCAAGAGTATTTGGTTTTTATTTACCTTTTCGTTACCTATAAAAAATATTCCCTCCAATTTCTTAAATCTTAACCAACATTATCATATTGGTTGTTGGAGAGCTATGTATATCTTTTAGCAACTTTTTGTTCTATTTTTTTTAAGAAAACAAGTTTATTTTCTAGATTTACACGCTAATCGATTTGGAATTTAATTACATGCTCAACCCTGTATGACATTCTATATTTAAGCAATATGTTTTGGACAAAGTACTAATGTTTTGAAGAAAATTAGTGTAAGGATTTTTGTCGAAAAATGAATTTGTTTGTTTCTGTTCTGTGCAGCTGATACCTTACGAAAGCAATAAGAATTTTAGGAATTTTTACGCATGTTTTTTGTATTTCTTACGTAGTTTGCATAGGACAATATACTCTTGTTTTTGCGGAAATTAAGGAAAAAAGTTGTGATAAAATCTTTTAAATTTTAAATAAATAGCAAATATAAATTTATGCTCAATTTTCAATTTTAATTTCCGCAGGCGAAGCTGCGGGCTACCGACCCTGCTAGTATTATGTAATATTAGAATATTAGACAAGAATGATAAAAACTTACTTAGAAGTGCAAGAATAAAATCCTTCTGGGCTGTAGGACAAAATTATCTCATCTGAAATTATATTGTTTATGCACCTTCGCAGAGAGAGAGATTGAGAGAGAGAAATTTGGGAGAGCGTCGTCTCTTGCGCCGTTTCGGTCGGCTCCGTCGGCGACACTGTCGGCCTAGTGATGATGTTGTGATGAATTTTGACCAAAATTCATCACCTGTTCCTCACCATTTTCAGGCGCTTATTCACTGCTATTTCAGCACCTTAATTTCGTAAAGAGAGAGATTGAGAGAGAGGGGGTTGGTAAGAGAGTCGATTCTGCCGAGGCTCTGCCGGCGTCGCAGTCGACTCAGTGCTATTTTAGCCATATGTCAAATTTGTAAACAAAGCCAAATTACACTTTTAATTTATATTAGTTATTATTTACGAAGTGCATTTTCGTTCGCAGAACAGCTTAAATTGTGGCCCACACATAGCAACCTGTTGGTAAATGCTTGTCCGCTCATAACAAACTAAAAACAAGAGAGAACGCTATAGTCGGGTGCCCCGACAATCAGATACCCGTTACTCAGGTAAAGGGAGTGCGAGGGAGATGGAGATAGAAACTTTGAACACGCATAACTTTTTAACGAATGGTCCGATTTGAAAAATTTCTTCTACATTTCGATAGGTATTGATAAACACAATAAAACTGCATTTTTACTTTTCCGAAATATTGAAATTTTTAAAATCGTATATAAGCGATTGTGGGCGTTAGAGGGGGCGTGGCACCCTTTTGCGTAGGAACTCCTAGAATCTGCATGCAAAACGCCAATCTTCTAGCTTTTATAGTTTCCGAGATCTCAGCGTTCATACAGACAGACAGACAGACAGACAGACGGACAGACGGACATGGCTAGATCGACTCGGCTAGTGATCCTGATCAAGAATATATATACTTTATGGGGTCGGAAACGCTTCCTTCTAGCTGTTACATACTTTTGCACGAATACAATATACCCTTTTACTCTACGAGTAACGTATAATAATTTAACGATATCCAAAACAAAAATGAACTTAAGCATTACTAATTTTTTCCCGCCATTGATTTGATTTCTCGCAGTCATCGTTTCATTTTTCACAGTCAATAGGAAGAAATCAGAGTTGCACCGAAAAAACATCGCCTAATTATCGCACAAAAGAGCGGACTAACTGGAAAATTTTCGGCCCGATCTATGTGGGAAGCCGCTATACGTCACATATTGAGGACTAACACCACAAAAAGTCATCACTTTACACTTGGAGCCATTTAAATTCATCAAATTGTCAGAGCACCATGTTTGAAAACTATTTCAGTCGGATTGTAAGTCAGATTGTCAAGAAGTTTTCATGTACTGCAGGCATTATTTCACATCATCAGCGTACATAAGTACCCGAGAATGAATTATAACAGATGGCAGGTCGTTTATAAATAAAGTAAAAAGTCTCGGCCAGGTGGCTCCCTTGTGGTTCACCGGAGTTAACCTGGAGTGAACAAGAAATATAACTAAAAGAAAACCCTTTGTGTCCTGCCGTATAGATAATTTAAGATCCATCTCAAAAGATCAACGGGGGACTTAATTAAATCAAGTTTTCTAACCAGAAGTATGTAAATTAGGGAGTCAAATGCTTTACTAAAGTCAGTGTAATTGACGTGTGTTTGCAAATGGTTTTTGAAGCCCTTTATCACGAATGAAGTGAGATCCAAAAGCTTTTTGATTGTTGATCTACGTTTTATTAAACCATGTTGACATGGAGATATAACTGACCTACATAGGTGCTGCAAATGAGGTGTAATTATATTTTCAAAAAGCTTCGGGATAGCTGACAATTTAGATATACATACCTCTATAGTTGTTTATTACCATTCTTGCGGAGAGGGGGGAAATTGTGAGCTTTCTAAAGATAAGATGAAGAATTTGAAAAGCGGTTTGCAAAGGGCTTCTGCTCAGTATCTAAGCATGCAGCCGGGAATAAATTCAAATAATTTCTGTCTTTATAACACTGAAAAGACGTGTTTCACACAGATTTGTGAGCAACTCTGGCCCCACACTTTTCGATAAACAAGCCATGCTGACTGGCGCATTTCGATTATTCGGTCTTTCCGTTTTGGACCTTGGCCGTGTGAAGATCGTTCTCTCCTGTGCTCAGATCTGTTTAAACTAAACCCAGAAATCTGCCCAATCTGAATCGTGAAAAAACGCAGACATCCTCAGCCTTTCTTAAGGTTTTCTTTTACCAGTAGGTTTCAGTTAATAAAAGGAAGTAAGTTTTACTATTATTTTGTGGAAAAACCCCGTTTCTTATAAAATAATGCGTTTTATAGGAAAATTCTTGGAAGTCGAGTATACTCCATCACGTGGCTTACGGCCAATCCCTAAGCTAGGGAAATTTCTGCCCAGACTTTCGTCAGGATCGTGGAAAATACTAGAAGTCGAGTTCCTCCTTCTGTTAGTTCCAGTTTTCCTGGAAAAAGTTTCGCAAGCGCACCCAACGTGATCGTCAGCCTCGTGCAGCATACTAGAAGTCGAGTTTTTCCTTAAGTTGTTTCCAGTTTTCCTGGGAAAAGTACATAAAGCGTACCAACGTGATCGCCGGCATTTTCATCAGCTTTTCAAAATCCAATCAAGAATGTGAACATGAAACTGTGAAATTTTCAACCAGTGTTGCCACCTAGCGTCCACGCTAAAAATTCTGGTAAATTCTAATCCAAACAAATGTGTACAAATTCATGCACGTACGTGCCAACAACATATTGCACCCTGTGTCTCACATACATACATGGTGCAGCCCTCTGCTGAAAGTACACAAGTGGGCAGGCCCAAGCCTGCAACACCCACTTCGTGATCCAGTCTAGTTTAATCAACACAATTTAAACTTAAAATAATTCAATTAATATAAACTTAAAATTAAATTAGATACCTAAATTTAAACTTAATACCTATATCGCTAAATTAATTAAAATATAAATATCAAATAAGCAGGTAACGTAAATTACCTAAAATCCTAGTGTAATCAAAGAATTCGTTATGCAGTAAGCAAATCTCGTCATGAGAGCAAGTTTTTAAGCCCCTGGAAGTGTTTTCCCAAATTTATCTTTACCTACAGTCAATTGAAATGCAGTTTTCCAATTTATAAAGCCAAATTACAGCCAATAATGCAACATATTGAAAGCGCTTTCAACGTTGGATATTTTGAATAAGTGATCGGCTCTGGTCGTAATGCTACATATTTTGATTGACTGTATACAATAATATTCCAATGAACTTGATATTATTAAACGAAATTAATATATTAATATTAATATTTTTGAAATTCATTTTTAAATTCTCATTATCTTTGCTGTGATTTAAATTTTCTTATTCAATATTACCTTAGTATAAACGTTATATGATACCCAACTTTTTGACTTTAATGATCACCTTCGTTAGTATTACTTTTCTTGCATTAAACCTATTATAAACATGAATTGCTAAATTTTTTCCAATGGAGGCTTGCATCGATGAAGATGATTAGTAGGTAGGCGTGTGTCAAAGGGATCACCAACCTGTGTCAGGTTATGCGGCTGCGGTGATCATGGTAGGGTGGGCAATGTCAGCGGCAAATAACATCCTCGCTGCTGACACCGACACACACACATCAGCTGTTGCCATTCCATCTAGGCAGCACTTTTCTTTTCAGGTATTCCCTTCTCTTTATCCCACTCTTAGTTCTGTCCCCTTACAATTAACCTCAAAGTCAGTTCGCACGCGAATTTAAATAGGATATTGTATATATTGGGTTGGCAAGAAAGTCATGTCGTTTTTTTTCAATATTTTCAAAGATGATTTATTTATATCAGGACTTATAATTAATCAACTATGTATTGACCGTTTTGTTCGACCACTAATGACCTTCTCTCGGGCAGCTGCATAATTCCGCGCTCGAAGAACTTTTGGTCTTTTCCAGCAAAGAATCGAGACATGTGGTTTTCGACAGCCTCATCTGAATCAAAGTTTTTACCATTCCGACGACTTGACTTGTGTTTTCACTTGTAGATTACTTGGCACTGATTGACTGACTTATTCACTTTGATATCTTGACTGATCTTGAAGGATTGATTCCTCGTGATCGACTCCCAGTTGCCAGCGCCCGGCGGCTTTATATAGGGCCTACGGGAACCGTTATTTCCCTTTTCCGCTCTGCCCGCTGAATCTCTCCACTCCGGGTCCCAAGTCCCTGGCTCCTGTTTGAGCCCGTTGCTATTCTCGCACGGCCTCGAACTGGACATCCATGTGTTGCGGCCGTCCCGCTGATTCTCCTGGTGCAAGTGGCACGCCTGTGTGCCGTTCCGCTGCTGAGATGTGGCACTTATCCTCCTGGTCCAAAGTTCACGGCAGAGTCCAAAGTCCGGTGCAGTCCCGTTATTTCCCTTCTGGACACGGCACTCTGGCTCTGCCCGCGAAGTCTCCACTCTCTCACTCTCCGTACTCATTCTCCACAATCTCTTTGAGAGAGTTCTCTCTCACCGGAGTTAGATTCTCCAAACTCTCATTCTCCATTACCTATTCTCCAACCTCTCACTCTCCAAACTCTCTTCGACAGAGTTCTCTCTCCAAATTCTCTTCGCCGCGCCGTTACTACGCCAATTCGCCGCGTAACTGGTAAGCGGCCGGCCATCCGTTATTCTAGCCCCTGCTATTTGTGATGAGTTATTCAACTCCTCACATTCCCCCCTTACTTCGGGAAACATTTAAAGAACTGGCTCCTCCTCTTCGGCGTATCCTTGCATTATCTAGCCCTTGAGGCCCTGTGATGTTCTGCTTGTTCCCTCGGCGCTCCCTCGTTGCTTCCCAAGCGCTCAATCACTTGTGAATTTGTATAAAAAATAGCGATGATTTTAACATGGGCATGTCCTAGGGGCTCATCACTGCCAGAAACTAGCGCTTTCTCAGCACCTGTTCATCACCATTTTTCATCGCCTAATTCATCACCAAATTCATCACCTTTTCGGCGCTATTTTTGAGCCTAAATATCACCCAAAATCATCAGCAAAGAGAGAATTTTTCATCACCTTCTTCACCTATTCACTGCCTATTTTCATCACATAATGACTGCCCATTTCCATCACCTATTCACTGCCCATTTTCATCACCTGTTCACCGAACATTTTCCTTAAAAATATTTTGAGTTTCATAGCCTTTATCAAAGGGTTTATTTCTTTTCAATTCATTTTACTACATCATTTTTGGTAAATTATTTTCATACTTTTACATTAAGTTAATAGATTTTTACAAACTACAATGACTACGGTACCGAAGACCCCTCGGTACGTTTAACATGGCTTCCGGAGTCTTGGCGAGCTCCCTTTTCGCGAATGGAGATTTTTCACGCATCTCCGCATCCTCTCCGGACGCTCTGCAGGCTCCACCTGACCAATGAATTTGGAAAATATAAACTTACTTAGAAGTGCAAGAATAACATCCTTCTGGGCTGTAGGACAAAATTATCTCATCTGAAATTATATTGTTTATGCACCTTGTACCATCAGCTTGACCTATAAATATTAAAAATAAAACATACAAATTCTAAAAATGAGAAGCTATAATAATTTAGACAAGAGAAAGTTTTATTACCCTTGAAAATTACTTACCTAAAAATGCATTCTTGATAAATAGCACTTTTGAAACGCAATTGAAAAACGCGAAACAACGGAGCCTGGCTTTGAGAAATAGAACAAGAAAGGAAGCTAACTTCGGCAAGCGGAAGTTTATATACCCTTGCAGTTAAAATAAAAAGTCAAAGAAAGCAATGTACATTTTTATTTTTAACAGTGAACTTAATTCATATTATAATTGGTTCCGTTTTCTTTAGAGTATTTCAAGGCGCTAATTGTTAACGATATACAGTGGCGGCATTTTGAATAATTTGTAAAAATTTTTAACAATTTTTCAAATAAAACTTTTGATATTGTTGAGCCGAAAGAAACTGTTTTCACGATGATCTGTTTTAGCGTTATTATTATTAGCTTTGAACTTAACTCTGAGCACTGAACTGAACACATGAACACTTTGAACTCAACTGAACTGAATACGTTTTGGTTGTCATGATTTCTAATTGTTCAAAATCACCACGCCTACATAAAATTTAAAATAAAAAAATCTTACTATTCCTATGGGAGCCTTAAGAAATAGTGGACCGATCCGGCTAGCTCCGACATATGTACTACCTGCAATAAAAAGAAGACTTTTGGCAAAGTTTCATTGCGATAGCTTTAAAACTGAGAGACTAGTTCGCATAGAAACGAACAGACGGACAGACGGACATGGCTAGATGGACTCGGCTATTGGTGCTGATCAAGAATATATATACTTTATGGGGTCGGAAACGTCTCCTTCACTGCGTTACAATATCTGACTGAAATTATAATACCCTCTGCAAGGGCATAAAAAGTATACTGAGCGAGACAAACAACATCTGCAATTTCAATCTCTCTGATGTTCTTTTCCCTTTGTCACGATCGCGCTTGCCTAATTTCTCTCTACCCCTGCGCAGAGAGAGATATTGAGAGAGAGAAATTTGGGAGAGCGTCGTCTCTTGCGCCGTTTCGGTCGGCTCCGTCGGCGACACTGTCGGCCTAGTGATGATGTTGTGACCATTTTCAGGCGCTTATTCACTGCTATTTCAGCACCGTAATTTCGTAAAGAGAGAGATTGAGAGAGAGGGGGTTGGTGAGAGAGTCGATTCTGCCGAGGCTCTGCCGGCGTCGCAGTCGACTCAGTGCTATTTTAGCCCTCGGGCTGAATTCGGGAACGCAGGACAGTTGCTCAACTCAACATTAACGAAAGGGGATTTCAACTCGGCAAAACTGTTGAATAATACAATAAATAGCAAAAGATAACAGTTAAAAAAACATTTCTGAACTTTCATAACATTCCCTATAACGAGTATGAATACATATTGCTGACTGGGGGAGAGCCTAACCTCCCGTGCCCCACACTCCGCTCTTACTACGCCTTTGTCTAGCCAATATTAATATGGAAAATTTGTGAACAAAACCAAATTACACTTTTAATTTATATTAGTTACTAGCAGGGTCGGTAGCCCGCAGCTTCGCCTGCGGAAACTAAAATTTAAAATTAAGCATACCTTTATCTTTGCCAATTATTTTAAATTTTAAAAATGCCCAATTTTTAGCCTATAAACCGAGGAAAAATTTTATCAGAACTTTTTTCCTTAAATTCCGTAAAAGCAACAGTATTTCGTCCTATGCAAACTACTTAAGGAAAATACAAACATTGCCAAAAAAACCATTATGTGTTTTTTTAAATCGTTCTAAAATTCATATGGATTGTTTACATAAGTTATCAGATGGACAAAATAGAAACAAACAAATTAGTTTTTCGACACAAATCCATATTCTAAATTTCTTTAAAACATTAGTACTTTGTCCAAAACATATTGTTTTAAAATATAAAATGTCATACTGCGCTGAGCATGTAATTGAATTCCCAATCCATTGCCATTCAAGCCCAGAAACATTAATCTAAACAACATTTTTTGTGAACAAAATTGATAAGATACGATTTTGATGAAATTTACATGTTAACCATATTAAACTCTTTTTCAATTTCGGAGAGTTTTGACTATTGCTGTCTCGCTCTTACCCAGATTAATTTATGGATTTTTTCAGTATGAATGAAGAGTACAAAAAAAAAGTTGTTTTGTCAAATATGGATTATCACGTCGCGTTGAGTTCGTAATTCAATTCCAAATCGTTTGGCGTTTAAATCTAGAAAATTAATTTGATTTCTTAAAAAAAATGAAAAAAATTGCATTAAGATATGTATACATATTTAAGAAATTTAAGAAATTTGAGGGATTATTTGTAAGGTGAGTTCGCTTTGAAATGTTACAACCTATCCAAAATGTGATGGGAAATTCATCTTTCCACAGTTTAAAAAAATGATTGTCTCCAATTCTTATTTTAAACAAGAGAGAACGCTATAGTCGGGTTGGTGTCCCGACTATCTAAAACCCGTCACTCAGCTAAAGGGAGTGCGAACGCTGTACTCGGGTTGGTGTCCCGACTATCTAATAATCGCAACTCAGCTAAAGGGAGTGCGAGGGATATAGATATATAAACAATTTTGATTGCGTATAACTTTTTAATGAATGGTCCGATTTGAAAAATGTCTTCTACATTTCGATAGGTATTAATAAACACTATAAAATTGCGTTTATATATTTTTAAAATCTTAAAAGATGTGGCCTCCAGACACATTTGAAAATCGTTTATGGCGATTGTGGGCGTTAGGGGGGCGTGGCACCTCGATGAAACAAACTTGCGCTGCGTAGGAAGCCCAAGAATATGTGTGTGAAATCTCAACCTTCTAGCTTTTACAGTTTCCGAGATCTCAGCGTTCATACGGACAGACAGACGGACAGACGGACAGACGGACATGGCTAGATCGACTCGGCAAGTGATCCTGATCAAGAATATATATACTTTATGGGTCGGAAACGCTTCCTTCTAGCTGTTACATACTTTTGCACGAATACAATATACCCTTTTACTCTACGAGTAACGGGTCTAAAAATGGAAACAATAGTATCGCCTTTAAGTGGACGCTCATATTATAGGTTTAAGAACATTTTTGAAAGTAAGGATAATTTTAGGCTGGATTTTCTTTTATCGGTCCTTTAAAACAAATCCTGTTGATCTTGGCTTTGCTACCTCGTTCTACTTTCCCCTTTGTTAATTGTCCCTGTATTTTTTGTATATCAAAGACGAAATTTTAAAGCTATTTAAGCCAAATTATGTTTTCTTCTTTTAAAAATGTTATTTCTTGATAATTAATTAATTACCTAAGAATTTAGCAAGGATATTTTTATGCACATATACGTTACCTATAGGTAACGATAAGGTAAATAAAAACCAAATACTTTTGGCGATTTTGCTACCACAGTAGACAACTCTTATAAAGGAAACAAATATTTATATGAAGCACTGTCACGAAAGGCATCAAGAAAATCAATTCAATATTAACCGCATTTTATAATTATTATTTTGTTTTCAGAATTTTTTATTAATCAATTTTTCACCTTGATTAGAATTATATTAACAACTAGCAGGGTCGGTAGCCCGCAGCTTCGCCTGCGGAAATTAAAATTGAAAATTAAGCATACCTTTATATTTGCTACTTATTAAAAGTTTAAAAAATTCCTTATATTTAGCCTATAAGCCGAGAAAAGATTATATCATAACTTTTTTCCTTAATTTCCGCAAAAACAACAGTATATTGTCTTATGCAAACTACTTAAGAAATATAAAAAAACTTTCGAAAAAATTCCTAAAATTCTTATTGTTTGCGTAAGGAATCAGCTGCACAGAACAGAAACAAATTCATTTTTCGACAAAAATCCTTGCACTAATTTTCTTCACAACATTAGTACTTTGTCCAAAACATATTGCTTAAATATCCTTGCACTAATTTTCTTCACAACATTAGTACTTTGTCCAAAACATATTGCTTAAATATAGAATTTCATACAGGGTTGAGCATGTAATTAAATTCCAAATCGATTAGCGTGTAAATCTAGAAAATAAACTTGTTTTCTTAAAAAAAAATAGAACAACCAATATGATAATTTTGGTTAAGATTTAAGAAATTAGAGGAAATATTTTTTATAGGTAACGAAAAGGTAAATAAAAACCAAATACTCTTGGCGATTTAACTAACGGGTGTTTTTTGAAGGTACCCACAGTAGTCGTAAATAAATTAGATTAAAAACGATTACTAAAAAAAACGACATGACTTTCTTGCCAACCCAATACATATGCGAGCAAGTAGCACTGTGGATCAAATTGGAAACTCACTCCCTTTACCGACGAAACAAGAGCCGGAACCAGCGCGTGCCACACTTAAAGCTACACCCACCATCTTTCGTTGCTGTAGAATCATTTGTGATATGCTACAAAATATAGGGATAGTAAATAATAGTAAATTCGCGAAAAGACGGTCTGGGTAGGCATGGGTACAAGTGCTCGTGTTGCCCATGAAAATTTTAAGATTTGTGCAATAAATTATAAAATTTAAAGGCCAACGTGTCAGAGCGCAAGCTCTGAAAGCTAAAGTAATTAAAATGAGAACGGTGGAGTGCCCAATGCCCGTCCCCCGACCTTATCAACAATATAACAACAACTACCAGCGCAATGCCCATATTTACAACTTTGACACTAACAACAACAACCAACACAACAACAACTACATCCACCGCCCGGCATTGTCAGTTCTGACCGGCAAGATCCCTTACGGAACGTTAATACAAACTGCAAATAAAAAGAAAATAGAAATTAAGTTCTCCCAATCTACAAGCTTCAATATCTATTGCACCGTAGAATCACGGTTAAGGAACCCCGTCCAATGTTCGAATTGACAAGAATATGATCATAAGTGAAATCTTCCCGCAGTGTGCGTTGTCAGCAGAGATGCACATTTACCAATGGACTGTCCTCTAAATAAGGAGAACCGATCTGCCAAAAGATGTAGCAACTGTGTGGAAAACCACAGGGCCAACTACAAAGGTTGCCGTATTTATAAGGAGTTGAAAAACTGCAGCTGGAAACCCAGCCACCCGCCAAAATCTTCCATACATACCATCAACAACGACTCCTGGAGTCTCTTTTGCTCAGGCGCTAAGCTACACCAACGGGTCTTAGCTTCAGTTCCAAATCGGACAATTGAACATACCACTCCAGGATTGTTGGAGCAACAGGCATCGAACCATACTTTGGAAAGTATCTGCCTAAATACATCCCACCTGTTACATACTTTTGCACGAATACAATATACCCTTTTACTCTACGAGTAACGGTTATAACTATGGGAGCAATACAGCGAACGCTGCAGGAGCTTGTGCGCACTAAAAATCTTCTCCTCGAGCTTCTAGTCAAACAAAAATCTGCTTAGATGGTTAGTAATCATTGATTACTCTTAAAACATCTTTCTGGAATGCGAATGGCATTTCACAGCACAAATACAAGGCTATGCAGATCCTTGATCATTATGACATTGACGCCATGCTCATATCAGAGACTTACTTAACAAATAAAAACTATATGTTTTGTTTGGCTGGCTCAAGGTCATGGATCCATGTAATAAAACACAGTTTATGTTTTCAATTTCTTCCCAATATATTTCGGTCCCGCATCGGAGTCCGTCTTCAGGGGCTAGCAACAACACACAAATTATAAACAACGTATAAAACTAATGTTACAAAAATACATACAATTTTTGTTACGCGACAAAAAAACGAAAAATCGAGCGTCTGCCGCGGAGTCAAGAGAGTAACTAACCTACGTATTTTTGTTTGTCCAGTAAGTGTCTGTATATATGTGCGACGTTTTCTGTGTCTGTCTTGAAATTAAGTCGAATGTTTGTCGGTATGTTGATGATGTGCAGCATTTCTAGTGTGAACCGTTTCTTGTAATGTTGTTCTTGTTGTACCACACCCGCTTCATCGAAATTGGGCAAGTGTCGTTCGCTCGCACAGTGGGCTGCAAGTGCTGTTTTTGGCATATTTAAATTATTGTTGTTTTTTATGTCGGATTTGTGGCCCGCTATTCTTGTTTTTAGTTTGGCTTTAGTTGTTCCAATATATATTTTATTGCAGTTTTGTGAGCCGTTACCAGCACACGGAATTTTATAAATAATATTGTGTTTATCGAATATTTCAATTTTGCTTTTCATATTGCTAAATATTGATGCCATTGTTTTTGTAGGTTTATAAGCTAATTGAATTTTGTCACGGTCGTAAATGTTTGACAAGGTAAGGCGTTCGGAGAATCTAGGAATGTATATAAAGGATTTGTATGTTTTGTTTTCTTGTAATTCTGGATGTTTGGGTTTCTGGTTAATATTTTTAATTATTTGATGAATAACCTTCAGTGGAAAATCATTCTTTCTTAAAATGTTTTTTTATAACTATTTTATTATCTTTGTGGAAAATTTTGTCACTTGTATTAATAATACGGTTGGCTAGATTCTGTGCTGTGTTTATTATAACATTTCGTGGGTGTTTTGAGTAGTAGCTAATTATTCGACCTGAGGCGATAGGCTTTTTGTACCAGTTTAATTTTATTTGGTTGTTGATCCGGTGTGCACATGCGTCTAGGAAGGGAAGTTTGTTGTCATTTTCTATTTCAATCGTAAATTGTACGTCTTTATGATATGTGTTTAATATTTTTAATGTATTCTGTATTTCTGTTTCCTTAACAATTGCGAAGAGATCATCAACGTATTTGGTAAGGAATTTTGTTTGTTCTATTGGTTTTAGAATTTCCTCCATAATAATGTCTGCTATTATTGGTGATGCAGGAGATCCCATGGGAAGTCCTTTTAATTGTGTATATATATCATTTTCCCACATTTTCATATTACTGGCTATACATTTTATTCGACAAATCATCCTGATACTGGAATTCTCATAAAGAATCGCATTAGGCATTACGAGTTGCCATTACGAGTATTCAAGCAACAACAGTACACCTCGAAACCCAAAGCGGCTACCTAAACCTAGGCTCTATTACCGAAGCAGAATTCATAAACTTTTTTGATGTATTAGGTGACTGCTTTATAGCAGCTGGTGACTAAAATGCAAAGCACACCCACTGGGGATCTCGACTCATCAACCCCAATGGAAAACAACTTTACAACGCGATAATAACTCTACGAAGCAAGCTTGATTTTATTTCTCCGGGTAAGCCTACATATTGGCCAACAGATCCAAATAAGAAACCTGACCTGATTGATTTTGCTGTCACAAGAAGAGTGCCACAGGCTCATTTTCGTGTGGAACACTTATCAGATCTATCATCAGATCACTCGCCCATCTTGCTTCACCTCTACGACCATCCTCAGGTCACAGAAAGCCCAAATTCTCTAACTAATGGTAAAACAGACTGGCTCAAAATCAAGAAAATATGTAAATACCCGAATACATTTTCTCTCCATCTAGAAAATGTCTTTAAACCAATTCCAGCATCGAATAGCTTTGTGCTGCCAATAATCACCAATCCTAAAGCTATCCCGCAAATTATATTCCATCCAGAAGAAGTTCAAAAAGTCATAAGGTCCCAAGACAATAAGAAAGCGCCGGGTCACGATCTCATCACCCCAATAATGATTATAAAACTGCCAAATTGTGCAATACAAAATCTAACCATAATATTTAACAGCATGATGAATTGGGGATATTATTCTCAACAATAGAGGAAGTATGTCATTACAATGATCCATAAAGCCGGAAAGGACAAGACCCAGCCAATCAGCCTTCTGCCTTGCCTATCGCAGATATTTGAAAAGCTGCTCCTCAATCGCATCAAGCAATACCCTGCAGTTCCATTCATCACCTTTTAGGCAGTGAATCACTGCTAAAAGTTAAGCACCAAGCGCTCAATCACTTGTGAATTTGTATAAAAAATAGCGATGATTTTAACATGGGCATGTCCTAGGGGCTCATCACTGCCAGAAACTAGCGCTTTCTCAGCACCTGTTCATCACCATTTTTCATCGCCTAATTCATCACCAAATTCATCACCTTTTCGGCGCTATTTTTGAGCCTAAATATCACCCAAAATCATCAGCAAAGAGAGAATTTTTCATCACCTTCTTCACCTATTCACTGCCTATTTTCATCACATAATGACTGCCCATTTCCATCACCTATTCACTGCCCATTTTCATCACCTGTTCACCGAACATTTTCCTTAAAAATATTTTGAGTTTCATAGCCTTTATCAAAGGGTTTATTTCTTTTCAATTCATTTTACTACATCATTTTTGGTAAATTATTTTCATACTTTTACATTAAGTTAATAGATTTTTACAAACTACAATGACTACGGTACCGAAGACCCCTCGGTACGTTTAACATGGCTTCCGGAGTCTTGGCGAGCTCCCTTTTCGCGAATGGAGATTTTTCACGCATCTCCGCATCCTCTCCGGACGCTCTGCAGGCTCCACCTGACCAATGAATTTGGAAAATATAAACTTACTTAGAAGTGCAAGAATAACATCCTTCTGGGCTGTAGGACAAAATTATCTCATCTGAAATTATATTGTTTATGCACCTTGTACCATCAGCTTGACCTATAAATATTAAAAATAAAACATACAAATTCTAAAAATGAGAAGCTATAATAATTTAGACAAGAGAAAGTTTTATTACCCTTGAAAATTACTTACCTAAAAATGCATTCTTGATAAATAGCACTTTTGAAACGCAATTTGCGTTACAATATCTGACTGAAATTATAATACCCTCTGCAAGGGCATAAAAAGTATACTGAGCGAGACAAACAACATCTGCAATTTCAATCTCTCTGATGTTCTTTTCCCTTTGTCACGATCGCGCTTGCCTAATTTCTCTCTACCCCTGCGCAGAGAGAGATATTGAGAGAGAGAAATTTGGGAGAGCGTCGTCTCTTGCGCCGTTTCGGTCGGCTCCGTCGGCGACACTGTCGGCCTAGTGATGATGTTGTGACCATTTTCAGGCGCTTATTCACTGCTATTTCAGCACCGTAATTTCGTAAAGAGAGAGATTGAGAGAGAGGGGGTTGGTGAGAGAGTCGATTCTGCCGAGGCTCTGCCGGCGTCGCAGTCGACTCAGTGCTATTTTAGCCCTCGGGCTGAATTCGGGAACGCAGGACAGTTGCTCAACTCAACATTAACGAAAGGGGATTTCAACTCGGCAAAACTGTTGAATAATACAATAAATAGCAAAAGATATTTTCATACTTTTACATTAAGTTAATAGATTTTTACAAACTACAATGACTACGGTACCGAAGACCCCTCGGTACGTTTAACATGGCTTCCGGAGTCTTGGCGAGCTCCCTTTTCGCGAATGGAGATTTTTCACGCATCTCCGCATCCTCTCCGGACGCTCTGCAGGCTCCACCTGACCAATGAATTTGGAAAATATAAACTTACTTAGAAGTGCAAGAATAACATCCTTCTGGGCTGTAGGACAAAATTATCTCATCTGAAATTATATTGTTTATGCACCTTGTACCATCAGCTTGACCTATAAATATTAAAAATAAAACATACAAATTCTAAAAATGAGAAGCTATAATAATTTAGACAAGAGAAAGTTTTATTACCCTTGAAAATTACTTACCTAAAAATGCATTCTTGATAAATAGCACTTTTGAAACGCAATTGAAAAACGCGAAACAACGGAGCCTGGCTTTGAGAAATAGAACAAGAAAGGAAGCTAACTTCGGCAAGCGGAAGTTTATATACCCTTGCAGTTAAAATAAAAAGTCAAAGAAAGCAATGTACATTTTTATTTTTAACAGTGAACTTAATTCATATTATAATTGGTTCCGTTTTCTTTAGAGTATTTCAAGGCGCTAATTGTTAACGATATACAGTGGCGGCATTTTGAATAATTTGTAAAAATTTTTAACAATTTTTCAAATAAAACTTTTGATATTGTTGAGCCGAACAAGAAACTGTTTTCACGATGATCTGTTTTAGCGTTATTATTATTAGCTTTGAACTTAACTCTGAGCACTGAACTGAACACATGAACACTTTGAACTCAACTGAACTGAATACGTTTTGGTTGTCATGATTTCTAATTGTTCAAAATCACCACGCCTACATAAAATTTAAAATAAAAAAATCTTACTATTCCTATGGGAGCCTTAAGAAATAGTGGACCGATCCGGCTAGCTCCGACATATGTACTACCTGCAATAAAAAGAAGACTTTTGGCAAAGTTTCATTGCGATAGCTTTAAAACTGAGAGACTAGTTCGCATAGAAACGAACAGACGGACAGACGGACATGGCTAGATGGACTCGGCTATTGGTGCTGATCAAGAATATATATACTTTATGGGGTCGGAAACGTCTCCTTCACTGCGTTACAATATCTGACTGAAATTATAATACCCTCTGCAAGGGCATAAAAAGTATACTGAGCGAGACAAACAACATCTGCAATTTCAATCTCTCTGATGTTCTTTTCCCTTTGTCACGATCGCGCTTGCCTAATTTCTCTCTACCCCTGCGCAGAGAGAGATATTGAGAGAGAGAAATTTGGGAGAGCGTCGTCTCTTGCGCCGTTTCGGTCGGCTCCGTCGGCGACACTGTCGGCCTAGTGATGATGTTGTGACCATTTTCAGGCGCTTATTCACTGCTATTTCAGCACCGTAATTTCGTAAAGAGAGAGATTGAGAGAGAGGGGTTGGTGAGAGAGTCGATTCTGCCGAGGCTCTGCCGGCGTCGCAGTCGACTCAGTGCTATTTTAGCCCTCGGGCTGAATTCGGGAACGCAGGACAGTTGCTCAACTCAACATTAACGAAAGGGGATTTCAACTCGGCAAAACTGTTGAATAATACAATAAATAGCAAAAGATAACAGTTAAAAAAACATTTCTGAACTTTCATAACATTCCCTATAACGAGTATGAATACATATTGCTGACTGGGGGAGAGCCTAACCTCCCGTGCCCCACACTCCGCTCTTACTACGCCTTTGTCTAGCCAATATTAATATGGAAAATTTGTGAACAAAACCAAATTACACTTTTAATTTATATTAGTTACTAGCAGGGTCGGTAGCCCGCAGCTTCGCCTGCGGAAACTAAAATTTAAAATTAAGCATACCTTTATCTTTGCCAATTATTTTAAATTTTAAAAATGCCCAATTTTTAGCCTATAAACCGAGGAAAAATTTTATCAGAACTTTTTTCCTTAAATTCCGTAAAAGCAACAGTATTTCGTCCTATGCAAACTACTTAAGGAAAATACAAACATTGCCAAAAAAACCATTATGTGTTTTTTTAAATCGTTCTAAAATTCATATGGATTGTTTACATAAGTTATCAGATGGACAAAATAGAAACAAACAAATTAGTTTTTCGACACAAATCCATATTCTAAATTTCTTTAAAACATTAGTACTGTGTCCAAAACATATTGTTTTAAAATATAAAATGTCATACTGCGCTGAGCATGTAATTGAATTCCCAATCCATTGCCATTCAAGCCCAGAAACATTAATCTAAACAACATTTTTTGTGAACAAAATTGATAAGATACGATTTTGATGAAATTTACATGTTAACCATATTAAACTCTTTTTCAATTTCGGAGAGTTTTGACTATTGCTGTCTCGCTCTTACCCAGATTAATTTATGGATTTTTTCAGTATGAATGAAGAGTACAAAAAAAAAGTTGTTTTGTCAAATATGGATTATCACGTCGCGTTGAGTTCGTAATTCAATTCCAAATCGTTTGGCGTTTAAATCTAGAAAATTAATTTGATTTCTTAAAAAAAATGAAAAAAATTGCATTAAGATATGTAATACATATTATGTATACATATTTAAGAAATTTAAGAAATTTGAGGGATTATTTGTAAGGTGAGTTCGCTTTGAAATGTTACAACCTATCCAAAATGTGATGGGAAATTCATCTTTCCACAGTTTAAAAAAATGATTGTCTCCAATTCTTATTTTAAACAAGAGAGAACGCTATAGTCGGGTTGGTGTCCCGACTATCTAAAACCCGTCACTCAGCTAAAGGGAGTGCGAACGCTGTACTCGGGTTGGTGTCCCGACTATCTAATAATCGCAACTCAGCTAAAGGGAGTGCGAGGGATATAGATATATAAACAATTTTGATTGCGTATAACTTTTTAATGAATGGTCCGATTTGAAAAATGTCTTCTACATTTCGATAGGTATTAATAAACACTATAAAATTGCGTTTATATATTTTTAAAATCTTAAAAGATGTGGCCTCCAGACACATTTGAAAATCGTTTATGGCGATTGTGGGCGTTAGGGGGGCGTGGCACCTCGATGAAACAAACTTGCGCTGCGTAGGAAGCCCAAGAATATGTGTGTGAAATCTCAACCTTCTAGCTTTTACAGTTTCCGAGATCTCAGCGTTCATACGGACAGACAGACGGACAGACGGACAGACGGACATGGCTAGATCGACTCGGCAAGTGATCCTGATCAAGAATATATATACTTTATGGGTCGGAAACGCTTCCTTCTAGCTGTTACATACTTTTGCACGAATACAATATACCCTTTTACTCTACGAGTAACGGGTCTAAAAATGGAAACAATAGTATCGCCTTTAAGTGGACGCTCATATTATAGGTTTAAGAACATTTTTGAAAGTAAGGATAATTTTAGGCTGGATTTTCTTTTATCGGTCCTTTAAAACAAATCCTGTTGATCTTGGCTTTGCTACCTCGTTCTACTTTCCCCTTTGTTAATTGTCCCTGTATTTTTTGTATATCAAAGACGAAATTTTAAAGCTATTTAAGCCAAATTATGTTTTCTTCTTTTAAAAATGTTATTTCTTGATAATTAATTAATTACCTAAGAATGTAGCAAGGATATTTTTATGCACATATACGTTACCTATAGGTAACGATAAGGTAAATAAAAACCAAATACTTTTGGCGATTTTGCTACCACAGTAGACAACTCTTATAAAGGAAACAAATATTTATATGAAGCACTGTCAAGAAAGGCATCAAGAAAATCAATTCAATATTAACCGCATTTTATAATTATTATTTTGTTTTCAGAATTTTTTATTAATCAATTTTTCACCTTGATTAGAATTATATTAACAACTAGCAGGGTCGGTAGCCCGCAGCTTCGCCTGCGGAAATTAAAATTGAAAATTAAGCATACCTTTATATTTGCTACTTATTAAAAGTTTAAAAAATTCCTTATATTTAGCCTATAAGCCGAGAAAAGATTATATCATAACTTTTTTCCTTAATTTCCGCAAAAACAACAGTATATTGTCTTATGCAAACTACTTAAGAAATATAAAAAAACTTTCGAAAAAATTCCTAAAATTCTTATTGTTTGCGTAAGGAATCAGCTGCACAGAACAGAAACAAATTCATTTTTCGACAAAAATCCTTGCACTAATTTTCTTCACAACATTAGTACTTTGTCCAAAACATATTGCTTAAATATCCTTGCACTAATTTTCTTCACAACATTAGTACTTTGTCCAAAACATATTGCTTAAATATAGAATTTCATACAGGGTTGAGCATGTAATTAAATTCCAAATCGATTAGCGTGTAAATCTAGAAAATAAACTTGTTTTCTTAAAAAAAAATAGAACAACCAATATGATAATTTTGGTTAAGATTTAAGAAATTAGAGGAAATATTTTTTATAGGTAACGAAAAGGTAAATAAAAACCAAATACTCTTGGCGATTTAACTAACGGGTGTTTTTTGAAGGTACCCACAGTAGACAACACTTATAAGGGAAACCAATATTTATGCGAAGCAATGTTTTGCTTTATGTATTTGACTAATTTAAGAAAAGGCATCAAGAAAAACAATTTGATAATACTGCATTTTACCATTGATATTTTGTTTCAGTATTTTTGTTTTCATTAATTTTTCACCTTGATTAGAATAATATTAATAATAAGGAAGGCAGGTGGAAGGGAATGCCGTGAATCAAATTGTTTAAACATTTTCATTTGTTTAAACAATATGAGGCACGTGTAAGAAAGGGTAAGAGAATCAATTGATTTGAATATTTAGTTTTTTTTAATATTTTCAATGTGATTTGAATTTTAAAACACGAAGATTTGTACGTAAATGTCTTAGATCTGTTGTGGAAATGTAAATTCAATATTCTTTAAGCAAAGGGATATCAGTACTATCATTAATTTGAATTTAAGCGAATCTAACTTCCTTAGTCACCTGCAATGCACACACACGCACATATCTAGGGATTGTGTTTATAAAAAACTCATTTTGTGGCTTATATATATTTCGCCCATGTGTGTGCGCAACGGAGCGAAATAATGTTTTTTACAAATCAGCAATTTGTCAATATCTCAACGTTTAAAAACTAATAAATAGTTTGCTGATCAGTTTTTTGCATTATAAAAATAAAAGCAATTTTAAGGAAAATTTCGACTGTAATATTCAGCTTAATGGGATTTCTGTAAGTCTAACGATATTTTAAAATTTTACGTTTACTTAAGAAAAAGGCGCAAAAGAAAAGATTTGCCTCAAACTTATAAGTGAATCTCCCAGAGGGAATATTCAACCCAATGTTGAACTTATTGCCGATAATGCACTGCTCTCCGTACCTCGTTCGCCGTTGAACATCTCTGCTACATCGATCACCATCAATACACCTGTACCAGCCTTACCTATTGCCTCAAACAATGATGACCCAGCTACAGCTACTACTGCTAATGTTCCTGATTCCGCTGACGCCGATCGTACTCTACTGGATTCAACTTCCCTACATTCTGAAGTTACAGATGTTGGTCCTGGCACCTTAACTTCCGCACCACGACCGCTTATGGAATTCTCACCTTGCCGACCGTCGGGATCTGCTGGCAACACCAGCGCTACCGCAAATGTTCCCAATCCCGATGAACTGCCGTTAACATCTGTTCCTCGCCCATCTGAATTACCATTGCGCTCAGTCAAACTTCGGAAAGCAATATTTGTGTCCCGCTTGTCACCTGATACTACGCCGGGAGCCGTCAAAAATCATCTGTGCTCCAAGTTAAAAGCTACTCCTGATAATTTTATAATTAACAAATTTAATTTTAATCACACGCGTAAAATTTCCTCATTTAAAATTTTCCTTCCCGACAGTCTCCTATCAGAAGCTTTGAATCCTGCATTATGGCCTAATGACACTATTGTTCATGAATTTCTGCCTAAAGACTCGACCCAGGCACCTAAGACTACCGGTTCAAAAAACTAAGTTGCTTTTTTACCGTTATTTATCAAAACGTACGCAGTCTTTTGGGTAAACTTAACCAAATTCACACTAACAGCGCGTCATTTGACTTTGATGCCATCGCTTTTACCGAAACCTGGCTTAACTCTTCCGTTTCCGACCATGAAATCTTTGTTCATAAGTTCTCTACTTATAGAACGGATCGTTCTTCCTTTGCTGGTGGTGTCCTTATCGCGGTAAACAACAATTTCTCCTCTGAGTTGTTTCCTGTTGCTAACGAGACTGGTATTGAATTCGTTGCTGTAAAAGTTTGCATTGGTTCGTCTTTTATCTTTTTGACCTGCTCATATATTCCCCCAACGTCAGATTCCTCAGTATATTTAAACCACCTGTCTGCCATTCAGTTTGTGATGTCTGCCGTGGGTCAAGCTGACCAAATAATTGTGATGGGTGACTTTAACCTCCCACATATTTCCTGGATTCCCTGTGATGACTCTAATCTTTTGATACCTAACAATTGTCATGATTTTATTGATGGGTTAACTGACTTGCCCTTAGCTCAAATCAACTCAGTTGAAAATAATCGCAATAGACTTTTGGACCTCATGTTTGTAGGTGATGCCGCTCTTGCAACAGTTTCTAGAGTCAATGCAATTTCCCTTCCTGAAGATCCTTATCACCCCACTCTATGTATATCTGTTGAGCTTTTAAACCAATCTTACAAATCGACTGCACTAGCCCCTTGTCTGATCAAATGTTTTCGGAAAACAGATTACACTGGCCCTAATATGTACCTTTCGAGGATTGACTGGTCATTTCTATTAGAAATCCAAGATATGGACTCCGCCGTCCTACAATTTTACAACTCCATTTATCCGGCCTTGGATGCTTTCGTCCCAACACTGGATATATCCCCTTCTTCCAAGCCCCCGTGGTTTTCCAAACATCTCTCGTACCTAAAAAACAAAAAATCTAGGCTTTATAAAAAATATCAAAAATCCGGCTCTCTACTTGACTTTGCCCGTTACTCCACCATCCGCTCCCAATTCCTTACTGAAAACAGTCAATCCTATAATCTATACCTATCACAGTGTAAAGATACCTTTCGCACTAATCCAAAACAATTTTTCTCCTTCGTTAACTCCAAGCGAAAATCTAATGCTTTTCCCCCGTCACTTCGCTATCTCAATAAAACAGAAAATTCTGCTCCCGAGATTTCCAACTTATTTGCATCTTTTTTCCAGTCAACTTATTCTTCTAGACCCTACAACACCTCAACACCGTATCCCTATTACATTCCGCATGCTAATAACATATTTTTACCCCCTTTCACAGAGAGTGTCGTTCTGGAAGGAATGTCCTCTATTGACATTTCATACTCAGCTGGCCCCGATAAGGTGCCAAGCTGCATTTTAAAACACTGTGCCCAAAACCTGTTATATCCAATTACACTTCTTTTTAACTTATCAGTCTCTTTAACCTGCCTACCTAGGATCTGGAATGAGTCTTACATAATTCCTCTTCATAAAAAAGGTTCTCGAGGGGACATCGAAAATTACCGTGGCATTACCAAAGGTTTCCTGCACCGTCTACAAACCGACGTTATATTCACTGATTTTAGCAAGGCTTTTGACTCGGTAAACCATTCACTGCTTCTCCTTAAACTTTCTTATTTGGGATTCCCAAATAACCTTCTAAAATGGATAGAGTCGTACTTAACAAATCGCACCCAACGAGTTCTCTTTATGAATGAGCTATCTCACACTGTGGATGTCACTTCTGGTGTCCCTCAAGGTAGCCACCTTGGACCGTTACTTTTCATTCTTTTTATAAACGACCTACCTCAAGTTATATCATACTCGTCTATTTTTCTGTACGCTGATGACGTCAAAATTTGTTTCTCCTATTCCGATTGGTACCTTCATTCTCACCTTCAATTGGACGTAAACGAATTTCATGAGTGGTGCGTCAGTAATCTCCTTTTCCTAAACCATGCAAAGTGCAAACTTATGACTTTCCACCGTTCCTCCCCGCATCTTGTCTCCTACAGCCTTGGCAATCACAACCTAGACCGCATTACCACCTCAAATGACCTTGGAGTCCTTTTTGACCATAAACTATGCTTCAATAGCCATATTACTGCAACGGTAAACAAAGCCAAGGGTGTGTTAGCTTTCATAAAGCGATGGTCCAAAGAATTTGACGACCCGTACACTACCAAAACACTGTATGTAGCTTTAGTACGTCCGATTCTGGAATACTGTTCCTGTGTGTGGAGCCCGCAATATAAGGAGCCTCAGAACATTATCGAATCGGTACAAAAGCAGTTTCTGATCTTTGCATTGCGTAATCTTGGATGGGATTCTGGCAGACTACTTCCATCTTATCGAGCCAGACTTAAATTAATCGACTTGCCGTCTTTACAACACCGTAGAGTTTGCAATGCCATAATGTTTATCCATAAGCTTCTTTTGGGTCTCGTTGATTCTGAATCACTCCTTTCCTATATACAATTAAACGTCCCATCTAGATTTACTCGTTCATTCCGTCCTTTGCGCTTGCCTTTGTGTAGGTCTAATTATGCCCAACATGAACCTTTTCGCGCACTATGTAACAACTACAATAGCCTATACAACATTTTATCTTTTGAATTACCTATCAGCACTCTTCCGTCTAATATTTTAAGTCACCTCGAATCGTTAGAATTGTAATAAGTTAGTGTATCCCTAGTCAAGCATATGTTAGCAGATAATTGTTAACCAACTAAATAAATAAATAAATAATCGATTTTTAAGCCGCGCATTTTAAACGTGTTATGACTGTGGTATTTTCATTATTAAATGTGTTGACTGTGGTATTTTCATTTTCCCCTTGCGCGGTCACACTTAAAGTGCGAAGACAGGACATACATACATATATACATGCGCCAGCAGAACATACATACATACATATGGGGAGACCGTGACGTCACAGCAGGTTAGCCAAATTTGAAAATATTGGGGACTTGGTTAAGGATGCTGAATCTCCAAAAAATTTAAATGCAGTTATTTGCGGGTATGCCATAAGATTATGAACATCACATTTTTAAACCATTTTAACAACATTCATAACAGAAAAATGGCAAAAGAAAGAATTAAAAAAAAAAACAAATCGAATTTTGGGGCACTTTGGGGTCGTTTTTTGTTCTAAATAGTACCTCTTACGCGGCTCCTAATTATTTTAGTAATTAATGTGATTTTTTTAGATTTTTATGTCAATCCGTTCTGGGTGGAATTTGCTACTGACCGTATTATTGGTCTAGAATTATATTAATTTAGATAAGGAAGGCAGGTGGAAGGGAATGCCGTGAATCAAATTGTTTAAACAGAGAATCAATTGATTTGAATATTTAGTTTTTATACCCGTTACTCGCAGAGTAAAAGGGTATATTGTATTCGTGCAAAAGTATGTAACAGCTAGAAGGAAGCGTTTCCGACCCCATAAAGTATATATATTCTTGATCAGGATCACTAGCTGAGTCGATCTAGCCATGTCCGTCTGTCCGTCTGTCCGTCTGTCTGTCCGTCTGTCTGTCCGTCTGTCTGACCGTCTGCCTGTCCGTCTGTCTGTCCGTCTGTCTGTCCGTCTGTCTGTCTGTATGAACGCTGAGATCTCGGAAACTATAAAAGCTAGAAGGTTGAGATTTCACACACATATTCTTGGGCTTCCTACGCAGCGCACGTTTGTTTCATCGAGGTGCCACGCCCCTCCTAACGCCCACAATCGCCATAAACGATTTTCAAATGTGTCTGGAGGCCACATCTTTTAAGATTTTAAAAATATATAAACGCAATTTTATAGTGTTTATTAATACCTATCGAAATGTAGAAGACATTTTTCAAATCGGACCATTCATTAAAAAGTTATACGCAATCAAAATTGTTTATATATCTATCTCCCTCGCACTCCCTTTCGCCCCAATAGATAGTCGGGACACCAACCCGAGTACAGCGTTCGCACTCCCTTTAGCTGAGTGACGGGTATTAGATAGTCGGGACACCAACCCGACTATAGCGTTCTCTCTTGTTTTTTTTAATATTTTCAATGTGATTTGAATTTTAAAACACGAAAATCTGTACGAAAATGTCTTAGATCTGTTGTGGAAATGTAAATTCAATATTCTTTAAGCAAAGGGATATCAGTATTCTCATTAATTTGAATTTAAGCGAATCTAACTTCCTTAGTCAGCTGCAATGCACACACACGCACATATCTAGGGATTGTGTTTTTAAAAAACTCATTTTGTGGCTTATATATATTTCGCCCATATGTGTGCGCAACGGAGCGAAATAATGTTTTTTTACAAATCAGCAATTTGTCAATATCTCAACGTTTAAAAACTAATAAATAGTTTGCTGATCAGTTTTTTGCATTATAAAAATAAAAGCAATTTTAAGGAAAATTTCGACTGTAAAATTCAGCTTTTTCTTTTTTCTGTAAGTCTACCGATATTTTAAAATTTTACGTTTACTTAAGAAAAAGGCGCAAAAGAAAAGATTTGCGATGTAATCGATTTTTAAACCGCGCATTTTAAACGTGTTATGACTGTGGTATTTTCATTATTAAATGTGTTGACTGTGGTATTTTCATTTTCCCCTTGCGCGGTCACACTTAAAGTGCGAAGACAGGACATACATACATATATACATGCGCCAGCAGAACATACATACATACATATGGGGAGACCGTGACGTCACATCAGGTTAGCCAAATTTGAAAATATTGGGGACTTGGTTAAGGATGCTGAATCTACAAAAAATTTAAATGCAGTTATTTGCGGGTATGCCATAAGATTATGAACATCACATTTTTAAACCATTTTAACAACATTTATAACAGAAAAATGGCAAAAGAAAGAATTAAAAAAAAAACAAATCGAATTTTGGGGCACTTTGGGGTCGTTTTTTGTTCTAAAAAGTACCTCTTACGCGGCTCCTAATTATTTTAGTAATTAATGTGATTTTTTTAGATTTTTATGTCAATCCGTTCTGGGTGGAATTAGCTACTGACCGTATTATTGGTCTAGAATTATATTAATTTAGATAAGGAAGGCAGGTGGAAGGGAATGCCGTGAATCAAATTGTTTAAACATTTTCATTTGTTTAAACAATATGAGGCACGTGTAAGAAAGGGTAAGAGAATCAATTGATTTGAATATTTAGTTTTTTTTTTTAATATTTTCAATGTTGTAACGAACTGATTTTGTATGTCTGCTCGCTACGAGATTCGTGCGGCTAGCTCAGAGAAGTTGTGTGTTCGTCCCACCAAATTTATATAAACGTGACCGCCCAGTAGGTCTTTCTAGGACAGCGCCTTGAACTGACAAACGGTCTGTTCTCTCTAGGACAGCGCCTTGAGATCACGACTGGCCTATTCTCTCTAGGACAGCGCCTGGAGATAATAACCGGACTACGGCTTCCCCTTTCTGGCTGGTCTCACCGGGACCTGTTCGATTCTCACGTGGCGGACACGCCGGGACCCGTCAAACTAGTGTCGAAACAAGGCACAGGACTTCACTGCTCGACTCTGAAGGACACGCCAGGCGTAATGCGAGGCACTGATTGACTGACTTATTCACTTTGATATCTTGACTGATCTTGACGGATTGATTCCTCGTGATCGACTCCCAGTTGCCAGCGCCCGGCGGCTTTATATAGGGCCTCCGGGAACCGTTATTTCCCTTTTCCGCTCTGCCCGCTGAATCTCTCCACTCCGGGTCCCAAGTCCCTGGCTCCTGTTTGAGCCCGTTGCTATTCTCGTACGGCCTCGAACTGGACATCCATGTGTTGCGGCCGTCCCGCTGATTCTCCTGGTGCAAGTGGCACGCCTGTGTGCCGTTCCGCTGCTGAGATGTGGCAAAGTTCACGGCAGAGTCCAAAGTCCGGTGCAGTCCCGTTATTTCCCTTCTGGACACGGCACTCTGGCTCTGCCCGCGAAGTCTCCACTCTCTCACTCTCCGTACTCATTCTCCACACTCTCTTTGAGAGAGTTCTCTCTCACCGGAGTTAGATTCTCCAAACTCTCATTCTCCATTACCTATTCTCCAACCTCTCACTCTCCAAACTCTCTTCGACAGAGTTCTCTCTCCAAATTCTCTTCGCCGCGCCGTTACTACGCCAATTCGCCGCGTAACTGGTAAGCGGCCGGCCATCCGTTATTCTAGCCCCTGCTATTTGTGATGAGTTATTCAACTCCTCACATTCCCCCCTTACTTCGGGAAACATTTAAAGAACTGGCTCCTCCTCTTCGGCGTATCCTTGCATTATCTAGCCCTTGAGGCCCTGTGATGTTCTGCTTGTTCCCTCGGCGCTCCCTCGTTGCTTCCCTCGACGCTCCCTCGACGCTTTCAACTCCGTGAGTTTCTACGGCGCCGGTCGTCCTCTTGCAGCAATTTTCAAAATTCCCGCGCCGATCCTCGATCTGGCCCCACTGAGCATCGATAACCCTCGGCTATCGATAGCCCATCGGCCCTTGGTTTGAATCTCCCGCGACGATCTGGTACCACTGGTTACCGATATTCATCGGCTATCGATAACCCCGCGTGACACCTCATGCTATCGATACCGACATGTATCGATATCGCTGGAGAAGCGTTGCCACCTGATCGCTGGGATGTTTCTCATGAACGATGTTTCCATTTTGCTTTGTGCCCATCGATCGCACTATCGTACGTGCCAATCGACCGCCTAATCGAGGCGCCCCCGTCCCTAGTTCATGGTGATTCTGCATTTCCTCGGTAAGTTTCTTCAACTTTCTTTCGTTTCCTTTCACTCTCATCCTTCTCTCTCCTTTCTAGCACTCCTTCGCCCTCCATCTGCCCTTGGCTAGTGCCCCAGTGGCTCAGGCTCTGCTCCATGTTGGCAATGCCCGCGAGCGTATGAAACAGATTCTGTTTACCTGTTTGGCAGCGAACACACGCAACAGGCGCGGACACCTGCCGCATTAACTTGGGTCGCTTCGCCGCCGTTGTTGCCACCGGTGCCGAGTGCTGGCGTAGCAGCCCGGGTCTGCTGCTTCCACTAGGCTCGGGCCATATCCAAGGCCCCTTCTCCAACGGATCGTCGCGCTCTGTTGTGACCTCCGCCTCTGTTGGCGACGGCGTCTCCTTCGGCGTCGATGGGCCCGTGCTCGGCGTCGGCGTTGGCGGCATCCAGACTTCCGGCCGGCCTCTTCGTCGAGGATCGCGTCCCCCCAAATCCGCGTCTCCGTTGGCGGCTCGTTGGCATCCACGGGTCCCTTTGGCCAGGTCCACACGACCGTCTGCTGCCGCCACCGCACACCCTCCGCCGTGAAACCCCGCGTGCTGTGGCTGACGTGGGCCATCGGGATGTCCGTCCGCACGAACTGTGCCTCTGACTCGGGCTGCGGTTGCTGCTGTGGCTGCGGCGGCTCGGGCTGCGGTGGCTCGGGCTGCGGGTGCTGCTGCGTCGATTCGGGCAGCGGTTGCTGCTGCGGTGATTCGGGCTGCGGTTGCTGCTGCTCAAACCGGGGCGTGGGCGGTCGCGCTGGCCTCCACTTCCCCGCCTCCTCCATACCCACGGAGATGTCTTCCGTCGGCGCGCCTTGCTCCCATGCCCCTTCGTATCGGGGCGTTGGGGGCACTTCCGGGATCCAGCGCGGTGGCAACGGAATCCACACCTCTTCGGGGTCGATCGTCCTCGGGCCGCGTTCCTCCGGCGTGTACCGCGGGGTCATCGGGACCGCTTGTGGGGGCTCCCACAACTGGCGTTCCTCCTCCTCTGCCCTCTTCAGCAGGCGCTCAACTTCGGCCTGCTCCTGTTGGTGCCGTTGGTGCGCCTTTTTGGCCTCCTGCCACATCACTTGCCGATGCTTTTCCTGCTGCTGCCGCCGCTCTTCCTGCTACTGCCGCTGTTCCTCCTGCTGCTGCTGCTCGTCCACCTCCGCCTTCGACTTCAGCCGGTGTTGCACAGTGGCCTGGATGATGGCCTCTGCATGGCCTAATGGGGCCGCTACTTGGGCCTTCGGCTTGGACCTCCTCCGCCTAGCGTGGCCCGTAACCCCGACCGGAATATGGTCTCGGGTTTGACCCATTGCGTTGCGGAGGCGCCACTCTCTCGCCTCCTCCTTCCCCTCGCCGACAATCTCCACGTCGCTATCGGAGCTGACCACGGGCTCTGGCATGGGGTCCTTATCCCTGACCTGCGTCGGGATCTGCCGCGGAGCTTGGGTAGGCCGACGGATGGTCGACCATCCTTGCCCCGGGCTGGCTCCTTCTGGTTGCTGCTGGGCAGCCATCCTCCTGCGCGCTTCCGAACGTGTAACCTTTGAGCTCATGATGACTTTTTCGAATGCCAGCCTGTAGCCTGATCGCTCTCTGACGAAACCTCGGTTTCGAGCCGTCCTCTTTGCTCGGTCCCGTTATTTCTCCTGGGCGCCCAATTGCTCTTACGGTACAGCTCTCTGCTGTGCCGTCTTCCCTCTTTCTTCGACCTGACAACGACTTAGTTTGGTTTTAGTTCTTCATGTGATCTCGGCCGTCATGGTTCTGGGCTCTTTAAGGTTTTCGTTTTGACTTGTATCTGTATCCTTGGTGTTGTGTCCTTTTTGGTGGAACCTTGTTGGTGTATCCTTGTGGTATCCTTGTGATTGTATCCTTGGTATGCTTGCGATTGTATCCTTGTCGCCTGGCGTATTTTGGATGACTCACGCTTAGGCCTGATGTTCCATCCAGCTGCCTCGCAGTGTCCTTGATGTTGTCCTTGTCGGTATATCCTTGTTGGTGTATCCTTGTGATTGTATCCTTGTTAGTGTATCCTTGTGGTATCCTTGTGATTTTATCCTTGGTATGCTTGCGATTGTATCCTTGTTGCCTGGCGTATCCTGGATGACTCTCGCTTAGGCCTGATGTTCAATCCAGCTGCCTCGCAGTGTTCTTGATGTTGTCCTTGTTGGTATATCCTTGTTGGTGTATCCTTGTGAATGTATCCTTGTTAGTGTATCCCTGTGGTATCCTGGCGATTGTATTCTTGTTGTTTCCTCGGCAATTCCCTGGAGTTTCCTCGGCGGTTCCCTGGAGTTTCCTCGGCTGTTCCCTGGAGTGTCCTCGGCTGTTCCCTGGCGTGTCCTCGTATCCTTGGAGTTTTCAATGTTGTTGTTTCTTGGTTGTGTCTGCCTGATGCTGTTGCTCGCTTGTGTCTTGTGTTTGTTGCTGTTTAAGCTCGCTTACATGTATGGTCCGATCCTTCTTTGTGTTTACGTTCCATATTTTGCAGATCACCGGTGAGACGAAATCTACGACCTGGTAGGGCCCGTCATACCTAGGTGCCAATTTTGCGGCAAACCCTTCCGCAGCTTTTGATAGCCGTCGCCCACCGCCGGCGTCCATTGCCTCCTCCTTAGGTTGTAATACCTAGCCTGGTCCTGGGAGGCCTTCTCCAGATTCCGCCTTACGATCTCAAAGATCTCCTTTAGTTTCTGCGCGTTTTCATCCGGGGTTTCCGTGGCTCGTCCGGTGCCTAAGGTTTCTTTGTCGTATAGGGCGCTCGGTAGTCGTGGCTCTCTGCCTTGTGTGAGAAACGATGGGGTGTATCCAGTGGATTCCGATATGCTTGAGTTGACGGCCAGCATGATCTCCGGCCACTTTTCGTCCCATGTTCTCTGATCTCGTCCTGCGAACTGAGCAATCATCGTTTTGACCGTCCTATTTGCCCGCTCCGCCGGGTTTTCTTGCGGCGTATAGGGAGCGGTGAATTGCTGTCTGATACCCATCTCCGCAAGAAAATTCTTGAAAATGCGACTCGCAAACTGCACTCCGTTGTCCGTTATGACCACCTTTGGGGCCCCATACCTTGCGATTATACGTTCCCTAAACGCTTTCTTAAGCGATTCGGCTGTCGCACTGCGTAGCGGCACTAGTTCCGTCCATTTAGAGAACTTGTCTATGAGCACCAGTAACATTGAATTGCCGTGCTTCGATCGCGGTAGGGGTCCAACGAAATCCGCGCATACTGGCACTTGGGTTAGCATTTTGCCCGCCGCCTGCATTTGATTCGGCTTGAATCTCATGCAGGTTTCGCATTTCCTTACGTCGGCTCTGGCGTCTCTATGCATACCTGGCCAGTAGTATCGGGCTGCCAGACGTGCTATTGTCCTTCGGCTTCCTACGTGTCCAGCTGCTGGTGAGTCTTGGTTTTCCTTCAGTACCGTTTCTCGTAGGGCTCTCGGGACGCACATCTTCCATGTGACAACGTCCTCACTGCCCGCTCTATGCGGTATGCTCCTGAACAGATTCTCGCCTTCCATCACCTAGTCCGGGTACTTTTGCGGTTGGGTCCTTATCTTGTCGCACATTTCTTGAAACCAACTGCACGCTGCTGAAGCTTCCGCCGCCGATGTCTCCTTTATGCCCCTAAGCGTTTCGGGCAATGGCTGCCTAGACAGAGCGTCTGCCACCACGTTCAGCTGTCCCTTCCTGTACGCTATCTCAAAGTCGTACTGCTGCAATTCCAGGGCCCATCTGGCGATCCTTCCTGAAGGGCTTTCTATGTGGTCATGTGGTCGGTTACTACTTTGAAGTGGTAACCTTCCAGATACGGCTTGAGTTTTCGGATCGCCCAGACAATTGCCAAGCACTCCTTTTCCGTCGTTGAGTAGTTCTTCTCAGCGCCGTTAAGCGTCCGGCTAGAATAGGATATGACCTTTTCCCCTTTTTCCGTGTCTTGGGTTAATATCGCTGGCATCCGTTTGCAGGGTGAACGTTTTGTTGAAATCTGGGCATGCTAATACCGGATCTGCCACAAGTCTAGCCTTAACCTCCTCAAATGCCATCTGGTGCTCCTGTGTCCATTCCCATTTACTGCCTTTGCGTAACAAGTCGTTCAATGGTTTGACTATTTTGGCAAAATCTGGCACAAATCGGCGGTACCACGACGCTACTCCCAGGTATTGACGAAGTTCTTTGACGGTTGAGGGTGGTTCCAATTCGGCGATGGCCGCTACTTTCTCCGGATCTGTACCTATTCCTTCGCTAGTCACTCGGTGTCCTAGGTACAGCAGCTCTTTCTTGAAAAATTGGCACTTTTCCGGGTTAATCCTGAGGTTTGCTTCCTTTAGGCGTCGGAACACTTCTTTTAGGTTTTCTGTGTGTTCCTCCAGCGTGCGTCCAATCACTATGATGTCATCTTGGTATGCGAATGCATGCGGTGACATTTCGGGTCCGATTACTTGGTCCAGAACTCGTTGGAACGTTGGAACCCTCCACTGGAATAGCCCTTTGCCTGGCACTGTGAAAGCCGTGTATTGCCTGCTGCTTTCCTCCAGTGGGATTTGCCAGTATCCATCCTTCAGGTCCAAGCTGCTGATGTACCGCGCCTCTTTTAGCTGATCTAGGATGTAGTTTATGCGGGGCATGGGGTATGCGTCCTTTACAGACCTCGCGTTGATCTGCCTAAAGTCTACGCATAGTCTCCACTTGCCTGTCTTCTTTCTCACCATCACGATGGGGGAGCTGTATGGGCTCTTTGAATGCTCTATGAAGGAGCTCGTCTACCTTCGCATTGATTTCCCCTTGAACTTTTGGATTCTTGGGGTAGTATCGCTCGTTGGCAGCACTCGACGCATCTGATTCCTACTTTCCCGCACACCCAGCAGAATATCAAACGTTGGTTTCGGCAGCCGCGTTCCCAGTGTCCGGATCCGCCACATTTTCGACAGGCCTCCTGGGGCTCTGTGATGTGGGTACTCCCTCGTGGTCTCTGAGTTGTGTTTGGTGGCCTCCATGCGGTTTGGGTTGGTTGTCTTTGTTGCCAGTGTTGTGTCCATTGGCCCTCATAGGCTGCGTCGGTTGCCTGATACCGTTGGCCTTGCTGTGGTGGTGTCCATTGGCCGTTATTCGGGGCGTTGGTTTGCTGTAGCTGATGGACCTGTTGTGTTGGTGTCCGCTGATTGTTATCCCGAGGTTCCTGGTCGCCGATGTCCTCGCACCTTCTGCACATAGCTTGCGCCGGAGTTGCTGGTTTTGTTCTTGAGAATTTGTTCTCTTCTCGTTCCCTCTCCAGATCCTCATACTCATCGGCTAGGATCATCAACGTGTCCAAGTCCGAGACTGTATAGGCCTTTAGGGAGATTCTAAGGTTTGGCGTGCAGTTTTCCTTGATGATGCTTAGCGTCTCCTCCGGGGAATAATTGAGTGGCCTCATCAACGTCTGCATGTCAATCATGTAATCCTTGAAAGCCTCGCAATACCCTTGCTTCCGCCGCTTGACTTCATCCGACAGCTTTGTGAAAAAGTCTCTAGGCAGAAAATAAGTGTGGAAACTTTCTATAAATTCTGCCCAGGTTCTCCATTGTTTATTGTTGGAAATAAACCATTTCAACGCTTTTCCGGTGAGTAACTCCGGCATCGCTCGGGGAATCATGTCTAGGTCCAGGCCGTATGTGCTGGCAGACCATTCCCCTTGCTCCAAAAACTCGAATGGTTTTTCTACGCCGTCGAACCAGAATGACAACTCTCGGACTTGCTTAGCGACCTTGGCATAATCTGGCTTACTGGGGTTAGAGGTCGGTATCGGGTCTGTCTTTTGCCTTTCCTGGCCCGTTTCTCTCCTTTGAGCCTCCGTTTGCCTTTCCTGGCTTGGCTCTCTCTTTTCTGCCTCCTTCTGCATGTTGTCGATGCTCAAACTTGCCACCAGGTCGGCCCCTTCCGCATTTAGTGTGATGCTTGGGTCTGTCTTTTCGGGGTACGCTGCCTCCAGCTCGGTCCAGATACTGGCAAGTTTCGGGTCATTCTCTGTTTCGGAAAAGTATTCCGATAGTGCCTTTCGTTTGTCTTCCGCTTTTCCGTCCAGGGCAATGTTTAGTCTTTGTGAGACATAGGCAAAGTCCTCTGTTTTGAGTCGGTAAATCCACCTTTTCCCCATTGTTCTTTAGATGCTTTCACTGCTGGAACAATCACGTTTTGGGCGCCTGATGTAACGAACTGATTTTGTATGTCTGCTCGCTACGAGATTCGTGCGGCTAGCTCAGAGAAGTTGTGTGTTCGTCCCACCAAATTTATATAAACGTGACCGCCCAGTAGATCAGTGAGAAAGCACAGAATTCACGGGTTCGAATTGGGTTTATTGCGGGTTTGATTACAGCGGCCTTGATGGCTCGGTTGGCCTTGGTGTCGTCCTCGTCCTCGGTGTCTCCTGGTGATGTTCGTCTCTGCACGTCGATGCGTCGCTTTGGTGATCGCCTGCCTCGTTGATTCCGTGGTCCGGTCCTGTAGCTCCCTGTAGCTCCTTGTAGATGCTCGGCGTTGTTCGTCTCTGATGCGTTGACTCGACGACCACTCGTAGCGCCTCGGACTCGCAAGGAGATCAGCCGTGCGGGCTTAGGGAAGCGTCACCGTTCTCAGACTAGGGCGAACAGGTGCTGCGTTCGACAGGACAACGCCTATAGACACACAACCGCCTGTCCCTGGCTCTGTCCCGGATGGTCCCACTAGGCTTTTGCTCGGATCGCGCTGACAGTCTAGGTTGTCACCTGGAAGCTGCCTAGTTGCCACCTTGCCTTACGCCTGGTGTAAACGAACGTTCCACCCTGGCCTCACCCGCTAGCTCGTTCGTGACGTTTCCGTGTAGCTCGATGTCCGATGCTCTGCTCCGGGATGCGCGGGTCGTGATGCTGGACGTAGCGTGGCTTCTGGTACTTGGGGTTACGGACACGCCAGTCCCGGGCTCGTAAAACCGTGGGTCTTTCTAGGACAGCGCCTTGAACTGACAAACGGTCTGTTCTCTCTAGGACAGCGCCTTGAGATCACGACTGGCCTATTCTCTCTAGGACAGCGCCTTGAGATAATAACCGGACTACGGCTTCCCCTTTCTGGCTGGTCTCACCGGGACCTGTTCGATTCTCACTTGACGGACTGGGCCTATGCCGGGACCCGTCAAACTAGTGTCGAAACAAGGCACAGGACTTCACTGCTCGACTCTGAAGGACACGCCAGGCGTAATGCGAGGCTTTAGTCGGACAGGAGTAGGAACGGTTCAACTTGACTTAGCCGTGTGATGCCCTCTGGACCTCAGCTACCTGTGTCTCAATTCGGAGATTCCTGATGATCCAATCCCGAACGTCTCGACGTAGCGATCTTGCTCCTTGTAGGCTCCCACGGCGCTGCTTCCGACGACTTGACTTGTGTTTTCACTTGTAGATTACTTGGCACTGATTGACTGACTTATTCACTTTGATATCTTGACTGATCTTGACGGATTGATTCCTCGTGATCGACTCCCAGTTGCCAGCGCCCGGCGGCTTTATATAGGGCCTACGGGAACCGTTATTTCCCTTTTCCGCTCTGCCCGCTGAATCTCTCCACTCCGGGTCCCAAGTCCCTGGCTCCTGTTTGAGCCCGTTGCTATTCTCGCACGGCCTCGAACTGGACATCCATGTGTTGCGGCCGTCCCGCTGATTCTCCTGGTGCAAGTGGCACGCCTGTGTGCCGTTCCGCTGCTGAGATGTGGCACTTATCCTCCTGGTCCAAAGTTCACGGCAGAGTCCAAAGTCCGGTGCAGTCCCGTTATTTCCCTTCTGGACACGGCACTCTGGCTCTGCCCGCGAAGTCTCCACTCTCTCACTCTCCGTACTCATTCTCCACAATCTCTTTGAGAGAGTTCTCTCTCACCGGAGTTAGATTCTCCAAACTCTCATTCTCCATTACCTATTCTCCAACCTCTCACTCTCCAAACTCTCTTCATCAGAGTTCTCTCTCCAAACTCTCTTCGCCGCGCCGTTACTACGCCAATTCGCCGCGTAACTGGTAAGCGGCCGGCCATCCGTTATTCTAGCCCCTGCTATTTGTGATGAGTTATTCAACTCCTCACAATGTGATTTGAATTTTAAAACACGAAGATTTGTACGTAAATGTCTTAGATCTGTTGTGGAAATGTAAATTTAATATTCTTTAAGCAAAGGGATATCAGTATTATCATTAATTTGAATTTAAGCGAATCTAACTTCCTTAGTCACCTGCAATGCACACACACGCACATATCTAGGGATTGTGCTTATAAAAAACTCATTTTGTGGCTTATATATATTTCGCCCATGTATGTGCGCAACGGAGCGAAATAACAAATCAGCAATTTGTCAATATCTCAACATTTAAAAACTAATAAATAGTTTGCTGATCAGTTTTTTGCATTACAAAAATAAAAGCAATTTTAAGGAAAATTTCGACTTTAAAATTCAGCTTAATGGGATTTCTGTAAGTCTACCGATATTTTAAAATTTTACATTTACTTAAGAAAAAGGCGCAAAAGAAAAGATTTGCGATGTAATCGATTTTTAAACCGCGCATTTTAAACGTGTTATGACTGTGGTATTTTCATTATTAAATGTGTTGACTGTGGTATTTTCATTTTCCCCTTGCGCGGTCACACTTAAAGTGCGAAGACAGGACATACATACATATATACATGCACCAGCAGAACATAACAACATTTATAACAGAAAAATGGCAAAAGAAAGAATTAAAAAAAAACAAATCGAATTTTGGGGCACTTTGGGGTCGTTTTTTGTTCTAAAAAGCACCTCTTACGCGGCTCCTAATTATTTTAGTAATTAATGTGATTTTTTTAGATTTTTATGTCAATCCGTTCTGGGTGGAATTTGCTACTGACCGTATTATTGGTCTAGAATTATATTAATTTAGATAAGGAAGGCAGGTGGAAGGGAATGCCGTGAATCAAATTGTTTAAACATTTTAATTTATTAAAACAATATGAGGCACGTGTAAGAAAGGGTAAGAGAATCAATTGATTTGAATATTTAGTTTTTTTTTTAATATTTTCAATGTGATTTGAATTTTAAAACACGAAAATCTGTACGAAAAAATTTAAATGCAGTTATTTGCTTGTATGCCATAAGATTATGAACATCACAGTTTTAAACCATTTTAACAACATTTATAACAGAAAAATGGCAAAAGAAAGAATTAAAAAAAAAAACAAATCGAATTTTGGGGCACTTTGGGGTCGTTTTTTGTTCTAAAAAGCACCTCTTACGCGGCTCCTAATTATTTTAGTAATTAATAAATACACATACAAAAATTACATGAAAACAAGTTATTTTTTATTGTGGGAAATCAGATAGTACAAAGTATTGGAAAACCAAAAACTGGGAGGGTGTGGAAAAGCAGATATTGCAAATAGAGGAAAACCATAACTGAGCACGTGTGGAAAATCTATAATGCGGGAAGTCGAAAGACCAGTGGATTTTGTCCTGCATTCTTCTGCCAGAGATCCAGATAGAAACCTCATTTCCCCCTTACTTTTTGTGTCACCCCCGTGTATTTTGAAACCAGAGATGGAAGAAATGTAAGGGGTGAATGAGGTTTAGTCCCTTCCGCTTATATGGAGAAACCTGATGAAAATATGTTATTTTCCAGAGGAATTTTCCCGTTGGGAAGTGCTCGTGTTGCCCATGAAAATTTTAAGATTAGTGCAATAAATTACTAATATAAACGATAAATTAAAATTTAAAGGCCAACGTGTCAGAGCGCAAGCTCTGAAAGCTAAAGTAATTAAAATGAGAACGGTGGAGTGCCCAATGCCCGTCCCCCGACCTTATCAACAATATAACAACAACTACCATCGCAATGCCCATATTTACAACTTTGACACTAACAACAACAACCAACACAACAACAACTACATCCACCGCCCGGCATTGTCAGTTCTGACCGGCAAGATCCCTTACGGAACGTTAATACAAACTGCAAATAAAAAGAAAATAGAAATTAAGTTCTCTCAATCTACAAGCTTCAATATCTATTGCACCGCAGAATCACGGTTAAGGAACCCCGTCCAATGTTCGAATTGACAAGAATATGATCATAAGTGAAAACTTCCCGCAGTGTGCGTTGTCAGCAGAGATGCACATTTACCAATGGACTGTTCTCTAAATAAGGAGAACCAATCTGCCAAAAGATGTAGCAACTGTGTGGAAAACCACAGGGCCAACTACAAAGGTTGCCGTATTTATAAGGATATGAAAAACTGCAGCTGGAAACCCAGCCACCCGCCAAAATCTTCCATACATACCATCAACAACGACTCCTGGAGTCTCTTTTGCTCAGGCGCTAAGCTACACCAACGGGTCTTAGCTTCAGTTCCAAATCGGACAATTGAACATACCACTCCAGGATTGTTGGAGCAACAGGCATCGAACCATACTTTGGAAAGTATCTGCCTAAATACATCCCACCTGTTACATACTTTTGCACGAATACAATATACCCTTTTACTCTACGAGTAACGGTTATAACTATGGGAGCAATACAGCGAACGCTGCAGGAGCTTGTGCGCACTAAAAATCTTCTCCTCGAGCTTCTAGTCAAACAAAAATCTGCTTAGATGGTTAGTAATCATTGATTACTCTTAAAACATCTTTCTGGAATGCGAATGGCATTTCACAGCACAAATACAAGGCTATGCAGATCCTTGATCATTATGACATTGACGCCATGCTCATATCAGAGACTTACTTAACAAATAAAAACTATATGTTTTGTTTGGCTGGCTCAAGGTCATGGATCCATGTAATAAAACACAGTTTTTGTTTTCAATTTCTTCCCAATATATTTCGGTCCCGCATCGGAGTCCGTCTTCAGGGGCTAGCAACAACACACAAATTATAAACAACGTATAAAACTAATGTTACAAAAATACATACAATTTTTGTTACGCGACAAAAAAACGAAAAATCGAGCGTCTGCCGCGGAGCCAGTAAGTGTCTGTATATATGTGCGACGTTTTCTGTGTCTGTCTTGAAATTAAGTCGAATGTTTGTCGGTATGTTGATGATGTGCAGCATTTCTAGTGTGAACCGTTTCTTGTAATGTTGTTCTTGTTGTACCACACCCGCTTCATCGAAATTGGGCAAGTGTCGTTCGCTCGCACAGTGGGCTGCAAGTGCTGTTTTTGGCATATTTAAATTATTGTTGTTTTTTATGTCGGATTTGTGGCCCGCTATTCTTGTTTTTAGTTTGGCTTTAGTTGTTCCAATATATATTTTATTGCAGTTTTGTGAGCCGTTACCAGCACACGGAATTTTATAAATAATATTGTGTTTATCGAATATTTCAATTTTGCTTTTCATATTGCTAAATATTGATGCCATTGTTTTTGTAGGTTTATAAGCTAATTGAATTTTGTCACGGTCGTAAATGTTTGACAAGGTAAGGCGTTCGGAGAATCTAGGAATGTATATAAAGGATTTGTATGTTTTGTTTTCTTGTAATTCTGGATGTTTGGGTTTCTGGTTAATATTTTTAATTATTTGATGAATAACCTTCAGTGGAAAATCATTCTTTCTTAAAATGTTTTTTTATAACTATTTTATTATCTTTGTGGAAAATTTTGTCACTTGTATTAATAATACGGTTGGCTAGATTCTGTGCTGTGTTTATTATAACATTTCGTGGGTGTTTTGAGTAGTAGCTAATTATTCGACCTGAGGCGATAGGCTTTTTGTACCAGTTTAATTTTATTTGGTTGTTGATGCGGTGTGCACATGCGTCTAGGAAGGGAAGTTTGTTGTCATTTTCTATTTCAATCGTAAATTGTACGTCTTTATGATATGTGTTTAATATTTTTAATGTATTCTGTATTTCTGTTTCCTTAACAATTGCGAAGAGATCATCAACGTATTTGGTAAGGAATTTTGTTTGTTCTATAGGTTTTAGAATTTCCTCCATAATAATGTCTGCTATTATTGGTGATGCAGGAGATCCCATGGGAAGTCCTTTTAATTGTGTATATATATCATTTTCCCACATTTTCATATTACTGGCTATACATTTTATTCGACAAATCATCCTGATACTGGAATTCTCATAAAGAATCGCATTAGGCATTACGAGTTGCCATTACGAGTATTCAAGCAACAACAGTACACCTCGAAACCCAAAGCGGCTACCTAAACCTAGGCTCTATTACCGAAGCAGAATTCATAAACTTTTTTGATGTATTAGGTGTCTGCTTTATAGCAGCTGGTGACTACAATGCAAAGCACACCCACTGGGGATCTCGACTCATCAACCCCAATGGAAAACAACTTTACAACGCGATAATAACTCTACGAAGCAAGCTTGATTTTATTTCTCCGGGTAAGCCTACATATTGGCCAACAGATCCAAATAAGAAACCTGACCTGATTGATTTTGCTGTCACAAGAAGAGTGCCACAGGCTCATTTTCGTGTGGAACACTTATCAGATCTATCATCAGATCACTCGCCCATCTTGCTTCACCTCTACGACCATCCTCAGGTCACAGAAAGCCCACATTCTCTAACTACTGGTAAAACAGACTGGCTCAAAATCAAGAAAGTATGTAAATACCCGAATACATTTTCTCTCCATCTAGAAAATGTCTTTAAACCAATTCCAGCATCGAATAGCTTTGTGCTGCCAATAATCACCAATCCTAAAGCTATCCCGCAAATTATATTCCATCCAGAAGAAGTTCAAAAAGTCATAAGGTCCCAAGACAATAAGAAAGCGCCGGGTCACGATCTCATCACCCCAATAATGATTATAAAACTGCCAAATTGTGCAATACAAAATCTAACCATAATATTTAACAGCATGATGAATTGGGGATATTATTCTCAACAATAGAGGAAGTATGTCATTACAATGATCCATAAAGCCGGAAAGGACAAGACCCAGCCAATCAGCCTTCTGCCTTGCCTATCGCAGATATTTGAAAAGCTGCTCCTCAATCGCATCAAGCAATACCCTGCAGTTCCATTCATCACCTTTTAGGCAGTGAATCACTGCTAAAAGTTAAGCACCAAGCGCTCAATCACTTGTGAATTTGTATAAAAAATAGCGATGATTTTAACATGGGCATGTCCTAGGGGCTCATCACTGCCAGAAACTAGCGCTTTCTCAGCACCTGTTCATCACCATTTTTCATCGCCTAATTCATCACCAAATTCATCACCTTTTCGGCGCTATTTTTGAGCCTAAATATCACCCAAAATCATCAGCAAAGAGAGAAATTTTCATCACCTTCTTCACCTATTCACTGCCTATTTTCATCACATAATGACTGCCCATTTCCATCACCTATTCACTGCCCATTTTCATCACCTGTTCACCGAACATTTTCCTTAAAAATATTTTGAGTTTCATAGCCTTTATCAAAGGGTTTATTTCTTTTCAATTCATTTTACTACATCATTTTTGGTAAATTATTTTCATACTTTTACATTAAGTTAATAGATTTTTACAAACTACAATGACTACGGTACCGAAGACCCCTCGGTACGTTTAACATGGCTTCCGGAGTCTTGGCGAGCTCCCTTTTCGCGCATGGAGATTTTTCACGCATCTCCGCATCCTCTCCGGACGCTCTGCAGGCTCCACCTGACCAATGAATTTGGAAAATATAAACTTACTTAGAAGTGCAAGAATAACATCCTTCTGGGCTGTAGGACAAAATTATCTCATCTGAAATTATATTGTTTATGCACCTTGTACCATCAGCTTGACCAATAAATATTAAAAATAAAACATACAAATTCTAAAAATGAGAAGCTATAATAATTTAGACAAGAGAAAGTTTTATTACCCTTGAAAATTACTTACCTAAAAATGCATTCTTGATAAATAGCACTTTTGAAACGCAATTGAAAAACGCGAAACAACGGAGCCTGGCTTTGAGAAATAGAACAAGAAAGGAACCTAACTTCGGCAAGCGGAAGTTTATATACCCTTGCAGTTAAAATAAAAAGTCAAAGAAAGCAATGTACAATTGCAATGTACAATTGCCCTCGTTCCTGGCGATCAAAACGATTTTGTCGACGGTCTTATTGACTTATCTCTTGGTCAAGTTAACTCAATTTCCAATGCGAATGGAAGATTTTTAGATCTTATTTTTGTGTCTGACCTTTGTGATGCCATTGTCTCACGTACCTCTCCATTGACCACTCCTGAGGACTCTCATCATCCTACACTCCAACTATCCATTAGTGGCATTTTTCGGGTACACAATTCCTTTGAGGCCCCATTGCGGACTCGTTGTTTTCGGCATGTAAATTATTTGCAAATGTCGAGATCCCTATCTTCAGTGGATTGGTCTTGTCTTGATAGTCTTCATCTTGATGAGGCCATTTCAACTTTTTATAATGTCCTTTATTCCATATTTGATGAATTAGTCCCTTCCACAGTTGTTAATAACTCTAACAGCCCTCCGTGGTCTTCCAAACACTTGGCTCACCTAAAAAATATAAAAACTAAACTTTATAAGAAGTACGCCAAAACAGGACTTCAGTCTGATTTTTCCAAATACAGCGTTGCTAAATCCAATTACTTCCTGCATAATTCTGAATGTTATAACAGCTACCTCCTACGCTGTAAAAACGAATTTCGCAGCAATCCTAAATTATTTTATTCCTTCGTCAACTCAAAGCGCAAAGCCAACAAATTTCCTCCATCACTACAGCTAAATAATGTATCTGCATCGAATGATCAAGATATTGGCAACCTGTTTGCGGACTTTTTCCAATCCACCTATTCCACAAATAATACCAGGATCAATTGTAGCTACTCCTACCAGCTACCCCACACTGACGCCATTTTCAACCCTCTAATTGATGGAGAAGAAGTTCTACGTAACCTATCCACGACTAAATTATCATTCTCTGCGGGTCCCGATATGGTTCCAAGCTGTGTCCTCAAACATTGCGCCATACCACTTGCAGTTCCATTAACTATGATTTTTCAAAAGTCGATTGCTACTGGCACATTTCCATCTATTTGGAAAGAATCCTTTCTTATTCCGCTACATAAAAAAGGTAGTAAATCTGATATCAGCAACTATCGCGGCATAGCCAAACTTAGTGCTATTCCTAAGCTCTTTGAAAAACTTATTTGCGATCAACTGCAGCACCAGTGTCGCTCCTTAATATCCTCTAAGCAGCATGGTTTCACAAAGTGCCGGTCTACAACAACTAACCTGCTTGAGTTTACGACCTTCATTAGTCAAGGCTTTAAATCCAAAATGCAAACTGATGTTATCTTTACTGACTTTAGTAAAGCCTTTGATTCGGTCAACCACGAGCTATTGCTTCACAAGCTCCTCCTCCTCGGATTTCCTCCAACTCTACTGACATGGCTTCGTTCTTATTTAACAAATCGTTCCCAAAAGGTCCAGTACAACAGCATTTATTCAAAAGCTGTTTCCGTATATTCGGGTGTACCACAAGGCAGTCACCTCGGTCCTTTACTATTTGGCTTATTTATCAACGATCTTCCTCAAGTTATTGAGTTCTCCAAAGTACTTATGTTTGCGGATGATGTCAAGTTGTGTATGCATCTGACCTCACCTAGTTCCTACATGCAGCTCCAGCTCGACTTAAATAACCTTCAATCCTGGTGCCTAGTCAACAAGCTACTGCTTAATCCAGATAAATGTAAATCCATGTCATTTTATCGATCCAATCTATATATTTGTACATACTCAATAGATCACGCTGCACTTGAACGCATTGATACTGTTCTTGATCTTGGTGTCCTATTTGACTACAAGATTTGTTTTAATCGCCACGTCAGTACCATCTCCAATAAAGCTAAATGCTTATTAGCTTTCATAAAACGCTGGTCTAAGGAATTTGATGACCCTTTCACCACTATGCTCCTTTACGTCTCTCTAATTCGTCCTACACTTGAGTACTGCTCCAGTGTTTGGTCTCCACAATATGAGCACTATCAAAATATGATAGAATCCGTCCAAAAGCAATTTCTCCTTTTTGCACTACGAGGCTTAAACTGGGAGGAGGGACGCCGTTTGCCTTCTTATAGAGACAGGTTGCGCCTCTTGGATCTACCTACCTTAAAGGATCGTCGGACCTGTTATGGTGTGATATTACTTCACAAACTCATCACTGGCGCCGTCGACTCAGTTGATCTGTTAGCCACCCTCAATTGGAACGTTCCTTGCAGAGCTACTCGCAGATTCCGTCCATTAGCACTTCCTGTGTGCAGGTCAAACTTCTCCCGTTTCGACCCCTTCCGAATCCTATGTGATAACTATAATGAACTTTATCACCTCATATCCTATGAGTGCTCTGCCAAGGCTAATTCGCTAAAAGTCATTGCGTTCCTTTCTACATCGACTTAATTAGTTCTCCTACGGTACAATTTAAATTATAGTTTTTTTAAATTTATGATGTTTTTATTTTTATGCTATGTATATAATTTTAAGTCTTTTGAGCAGTTCATTGCTTTAAATAAACAAATACAAATACAAATACATTTTTATTTTTAACAGTGAACTTAATTCATATTATAATTTGTTCCGTTTTCTTTAGAGTATTTCAAGGCGTTAATTGTTAACGATATACAGTGGCGGCATTTTGAATAATTTGTAAAAATTTTTAACAATTTTTCAAATAAAACTTTTGATATTGTTGAGCCGAACAAGAAACTGTTTTCACGATGATCTGTTTTAGCGTTATTATTATTAGCTTTGAACTTAACTCTGAGCACTGAACTGAACACATGAACACTTTGAACTCAACTGAACTGAATACGTTTTGGTTGTCATGATTTCTAATTGTTCAAAATCACCACGCCTACATAAAATTTAAAATAAAAAAATCTTACTAATCCTATGGGAGCCTTAAGAAATAGTGGACCGATCCGGCTAGCTCCGACATATGTACTACCTGCAATAGAAAGAAGACTTTTGGGAAAGTTTCATTGCGATAGCTTTAAAACTGAGAGACTAGTTCGCATAGAAACGAACAGACGGACAGACGGACATGGCTAGATGGACTCGGCTATTGGTGCTGATCAAGAATATTTATACTTTATGTGGTCGGAAACGTCTCCTTCACTGCGTTACAATATCGGACTGAAATTAAAATACCCTCTGCAAGGGCATAAAAAGTATACTGAGCGAGACAAACAACATCTGCAATTTCAATCTCTCTGATGTTCTTTTCCCTTTGTCACGATCGCGCTTGCCTAATTTCTCTCTACCCCTGCGCAGAGAGAGATATTGAGAGAGAGAAATTTGGGAGAGCGTCGTCTCTTGCGCCGTTTCGGTCGGCTCCGTCGGCGACACTGTCGGCCTAGTGATGATGTTGTGACCATTTTCAGGCGCTTATTCACTGCTATTTCAGCACCGTAATTTCGTAAAGAGAGAGATTGAGAGAGAGGGGGTTGGTGAGAGAGTCGATTCTGCCGAGGCTCTGCCGGCGTCGCAGTCGACTCAGTGCTATTTTAGCCCTCGGGCTGAATTCGGGAACGCAGGACAGTTGCTCAACTCAACATTAACGAAAGGGGATTTCAACTCGGCAAAACTGTTGAATAATACAATAAATAGCATAAGATAACAGTTAAAAAACATTTCTGAACTTTCATAACATTTCCTATAACGAGTATGAATACATATTGCTGACTGGGGGAGAGCCTAACCTCCCGTGCCCCACACTCCGCTCTTACTACGCCTCTGTCTAGCCAATATTAATATGGCAAATTTGTGAACAAAACCAAATTACACTTTTAATTTATATTAGTTACTAGCAGGGTCGGTAGCCCGCAGCTTCGCCTGCGGAAACTAAAATTTAAAATTAAGCATACCTTTATCTTTGCCAATTATTTTAAATTTTAAAAAACCCCATTTTTTAGCCTATAAACCGAGGAAAAATTTTATCAGAACTTTTTTCCTTAAATTCCGTAAAAGCAACAGTATTTTGTCCTATGCTAACTACTTAAGGAAAATACAAACATTGCCAAAAAAACCATTATGTGTTTTTTTAAATCGTTCTAAAATTCATATGGATTGTTTGCATAAGTTATCAGATGGACGAAATAGAAACAAACAAATTAGTTTTTCGACACAAATCCTTACTCTAAATTTCTTTAAAACATTAGTACTTTGTCCAAAACATATTGTTTTAAAATATAAAATGTCATACTGCGCTGAGCATGTAATTGAATTCCCAATCCATTGCCATTCAAGCCCAGAAACATTAATCTAAACAACATTTTTTGTGAACAAATTTGATAAGATACGATTTTGATGAAATTTACATGTTAAACATATTAAACTCTTTTTCAATTTCGGAGAGTTTTGACTATTGCTGTCTCGCTCTTACCCAGATTAAATTGTGGATTTTTTCCGTATGAATGAAGAGTACAAAAAAAAAGTTGTTTTGTCAAATATGGATTATCACGCCGCGTTGAGTTCGTAATTCAATTCCAAATCGTTTAGCGTTTAAATCTAGAAAATTAATTTGATTTCTTAAAAAAAATGAAAAAAATTGCATTAAGATATGTAATACATATTATGTATACATATTTAAGAAATTTAAGAAATTTGAGGGATTATTTGTAAGGTGAGTTCGCTTTGAAATGTTACAACCTATCCAAAATGTGATGGGAAATTCATCTTTCCACAGTTTAAAAAAATGATTGTCTCCAATTCTTATTTTAAACAAGAGAGAACGCTATAGTCGGGTTGGTGTCCCGACTATCTAAAACCCGTCACTCAGCTAAAGGGAGTGCGAACGCTGTACTCGGGTTGGTGTCCCGACTATCTAATAATCGTAACTCAGCTAAAGGGAGTGCGAGGGAGATAGATATATAAACAATTTTGATTGCGTATAACTTTTTAATGAATGGTCCGATTTGAAAAATGTCTTTAAGATAGGTATTAATAAACACTATAAAATTGCGCTTATATATTTTTAAAATCTTAAAAGATGTGGCCTCCAGACACATTTGAAAATCGTTTATGGCGATTGTGGGCGTTAGGGGGGCGTGGCACCTCGATGAAACAAACTTGCGCTGCGTAGGAAGCCCAAGAATATGTGTGTGAAATCTCAACCTTCTAGCTTTTACAGTTTCCGAGATCTCAGCGTTCATACGGACAGACAGACGGACATACGGACATGGCTAGATCGACTCGGCAAGTGATCCTGATCAAGAATATATATACTTTATGGGGTCGGAAACGCTTCCTTCAAGCTGTTACATACTTTTGCACGAATACAATATACCCTTTTACTCTACGAGTAACGGGTCTAAAAATGGAAACAATAGTATCGCCTTTAAGTGGACGCTCATATTATAAGTTTAAGAACATTTTTGAAAGTAAGGATAATTTTAGGCTGGATTTTCTTTTATCGGTCGTTTAAAACAAATCCTGTTGATCTTGGCTTTGCTACCTCGTTCTACTTTCCCCTTTGTTAATTGTCCCTGTATTTTTTGTATATCAAAGACGAAATTTTAAAGCTATTTAAGCCAAATTATGTTTTCTTCTTTTAAAAATGTTATTTCTTGATAATTAATTAATTACCTAAGAATGTAGCAAGGGTATTTTTATGCACATATATGTTACCTATAGGTAACGATAAGGTAAATAAAAACCAAATACTTTTGGCGATTTTGCTACCACAGTAGACAATTCTTATAAAGGAAACAAATATTTATATGAAGCACTGTCAAGAAAGGCATCAAGAAAATCAATTCAATATTAACCGCATTTTATAATTATTATTTTGTTTTCAGAATTTTTTATTAATCAATTTTTCACCTTGATTAGCATTATATTAACAACTAGCAGGGTCGGTAGCCCGCAGCTTCGCCTGCGGAAATTAAAATTGAAAATTAAGCATACCTTTATATTTGCTACTTATTTAAAATTTAAAAAATTCCTTATATTTAGCCTATAAGCCGAGAAAAGATTTTATCATAACTTTTTTCCTTAATTTCCGCAAAAATAACAGTATATTGTCTTATGCAAACTACTTAAGAAATATAAAAAAAACTTTCGAAAAAATTCCTAAAATTCTTATTGTTTGCGTAAGGAATCAGCTGCACAGAACAGAAACAAATTCATTTTTCGACAAAAATCCTTGCACTAATTTTCTTCACAACATTAGTACTTTGTCCAAAACATATTGCTTAAATATCCTTGCACTAATTTTCTTCACAACATTAGTACTTTGTCCAAAACATATTGCTTAAATATAGAATTTCATACAGGGTTGAGCATGTAATTAAATTCCAAATCGATTAGCGTGTAAATCTAGAAAATAAACTTGTTTTCTTAAAAAAAAATAGAACAACCAATATGATAATTTTGGTTAAGATTTAAGAAATTAGAGGGAATATTTTTTATAGGTAACGAAAAGGTAAATAAAAACCAAATACTCTTGGCGATTTAACTAACGGGTGTTTTTTGAAGGTACCCACAGTAGACAACACTTATAAGGGAAACCAATATTTATGCGAAGCAATGTTTTGCTTTATGTATTTGACTAATTTAAGAAAAGGCATCAAGAAAAGCAATTTGATAATACTGCATTTTACCATTGATATTTTGTTTCAGTATTTTTGTTTTCATTAATTTTTCACCTTGATTAGAATAATATTAATAATAAGGAAGGCAGGTGGAAGGGAATGCCGTGAATCAAATTGTTTAAACATTTTCATTTGTTTAAACAATATGAGGCACGTGTAAGAAAGGGTAAGAGAATCAATTGATTTGAATATTTAGTTTTTTTTAATATTTTCAATGTGATTTGAATTTTAAAACACGAAGATTTGTACGTAAATGTCTTAGATCTGTTGTGGAAATGTAAATTCAATATTCTTTAAGCAAAGGGATATCAGTATTATCATTAATTTGAATTTAAGCGAATCTAACTTCCTTAGTCACCTGCAATGCACACACACGCACATATCTAGGGATTGTGTTTATAAAAAACTCATTTTGTGGCTTATATATATTTCGCCCATGTGTGTGCGCAACGGAGAGAAATAATGTTTTTTACAAATCAGCAATTTGTCAATATCTCAACGTTCAAAAACTAATAAATAGTTTGCTGATCAGTTTTTTGCATTATAAAAATAAAAGCAATTTTAAGGAAAATTTCAACTGTAAAATTCAGCTTAATGGGATTTCTGTAAGTCTACCGATATTTTAAAATTTTACGTTTACTTAAGAAAAAGGCGCAAAAGAAAAGATTTGCGGTGTAATCGATTTTTAAACCGCGCATTTTAAACGTGTTATGACTGTGGTATTTTCATTTTTAAATGTGTTGACTGTGGTATTTTCATTTTCCCCTTGCGCGGTCACACTTAAAGTGCGAAGGCAGGACATACATACATATATACATGCGCCAGCAGAACATACATACATACATATTGGGAGACCGTGACGTCACATCAGGTTAGCCAAATTTAAAAATATTGGGGACTTGGTTAAGGATGCTGAATCTCCAAAAAATTTAAATGCAGTTATTTGCGGGTATGCCATAAGATTATGAACATCACATTTTTAAACCATTTTAACAACATTTATAACAGAAAAATGGCAAAAGAAAGAATTAAAAAAAAAACAAATCGAATTTTGGGGCATTGGGGTCGTTTTTTGTTCTAAAAAGTACCTCTTACGCGGCTCCTAATTATTTTAGTAATTAATGTGATTTTTTTAGATTTTTATGTCAATCCGTTCTGGGTGGAATTTGCTACTGACCGTATTATTGGTCTACAATTATATATTAATTTAGATTTAGATAAGGAAGGCAGGTGGAAGGGGATGCCGTGAATCAAATTGCTTAAACATTTCCATTTGTTTAAACAATATGAGGCACGTGTAAGGAAGGGTAAGAGAATCAGTTGATTTGATTTGTTTGATTTCGTTTTTTTTTAATATTTTCAATGTGATTTGAATTTTAAAACACGAAAATCTGTACGAAAATGTCTTAGATCTGTTGTGGAAATGTAAATTCATTATTCTTTAAGCAAAGGGATATCAGTATTATCATGAATTTGAATTTAAGCGAATCTATCTTCCTCAGTCAGCTGCAATGCACACACACGCACATATCTGGGGATTGCGTTTATAAAAATCAAATTTTGTGGCTTACATATATTTCGTCCATGTGTGTGTGCAGCGGAGCAAAATAATGTTTTTACAAATCAACAATTTGTCAATATCTCAACGTTTAAAAACTAATAAATAGTTTGCAGGTCGGGTTTTTGGATTTTAAAATTAAAAGCAATTTTAAGGAAAGTTTCGACTGTAAAATTCAGCTTAATGGGATTTCTGTAAGTCTACCGATATTTTTAAATTTAACGTTTACCTAAAAAAAGGCGCAACAGAAAAGATTTGCGACATAATCGATTTTTTAACCGCGCATTTTAAATGTGTTATGACTGTGGTATTTTAATTTGTCCCTTGCGCGGTCACACTTAAAGTGCGACAGCAGGACATGCAAACATACATACATGTACGACTTATGCAAAGTGCGCCAGCAGAACATACATACATACATATCTGCAGGCAATGACGTCAGACTGGCACAACAAAATTTGAAAATATTGGAGACTTTGTGAAGGATGCCGAATCTCCAAAAAAATTTAAATGCAGTTATTGGCGGGTATGCCATAAGATTATGAACATTACATTTTTAAACCATTTTAACAACATTTATAACACAGAAATGGCAAAAGAAAGAAATTAAAAAAAAACAAATCGAATTTTGGGGCACTTTGGGGTCGTTTTTTGTTCTAATTTGTACCCCACACGCGGCTGGAATTTGCTACTGACCGTATTATTGGTCTACAATTATATATTAACTAGCAGGGTCGGTAGCCCGCAGCTTCGCCTGCGGAAATTAAAATTGAAAATTAAGCATACCTTTATATAGAATGTAATACAGGATTGAGCATGTAATTAAATTCCAAATCGATTATCGTGTAAATCTAGAAAAAAACTTGTTTTCTTAAAAAAAAATAGAACAACCAATATGATAATTTTGGTTAAGATTTAAGAAATTAGAGGGAATATTTTTTATAGGTACGAAAAGGTACATAACGAAAAGGTAAATAAAAACCAAATACTCTTGGCGATTTAACTAACGGGTGTTTTTTGAAGGTTCCCACAGTAGACAACACTTATAAGGGAAACCAATATTTATGCGAAGCAATGTTTTGCTTTATGTATTTGACTAATTTAAGAAAAGGCATCAAGAAAAGCAATTCGATAATACTGCATTTTACCATTGATATTTTGTTTCAGTATTTTTGTTTTCATTAATTTTTCACCTTGATTAGAATAATATTAATAACTAGCAGGGTCGGTAGCCCGCAGCTTCGCTTGCGGAAATTAAAATTTAAAATTTAGCATACCTTTATATTTGCTACTTATTTAAAATTAAAAAAATTCCTTATATTTAGCCTATAAGCCGAGAAAATTTCCGCAAAAACAACAGTATATTGTCTTATGCTGTAACGACCCTGTTTTGGGAGGCGGTATAGCTCGCCGTGGTCAGGGTTCGTGACAGATATTTATAGTTCCTCTATAGATCGATTTACCTCCCTTTCCCCAATAATAACACAGAGGGATAGAACTATAAAGTAGGCGTGTATTTCGTAGTAATTGTAAAGTGGGGTTTTGTCGGGTGATGACGTATATGTGAGTCGACACTGCTTGCTTCGGTGGTTCGGTGATACGGGAGGGCCGAAGGCTGGACTGTTTGCTGTCGGGATCCGATGCTACTGGAGCTGTGTGATGAACTGCTTGCCGCCGTTGGTCCGATGCTACGGAAGCGTATGTGATGAACTGCTTGTCGTCGTTGATCCGATGCTACGGAAGCGTGTGTGATGAACTGCTTGCCGTCGTGGATCCGATTCTACGGAAGCGTGTGTGATGAACTGCTTGCCGTCGTTGATCCGATGCTACGGAAGAGTGTGTGATGAACTGCTTGCCGTCGTTGATCCGATGCTACGGAAGCGTGTGTGATGAACTGCTTGCCGTCGTTGATCCGATGCTACGGAAGCGTGTGTGATGAACTGCTTGCCGTCGTGGATCCGATGCCGAGTGATCGTGTTGACGTTGCAGATGGGCCGAGTGGTCGCGTTGGCGCTGCTGATGGCCGAGTGTGAACTGCTTCGTCGTGCGTACGTCGTGTACGTCGGGTTCGTAGTGTTCTGGGTCGTTGGGAACGATCTACTTGGATTTCTAGTGGGATTCGGGAATGTAGGGCATCGTTAGTTTCGGTCTGCCGGGCATCGTTAGTTTCGACCTGCCGTTTCTACATCCGTTTCGTTTCCGGGTCGGAAGCCGGAAACGTGACGTCTGGGGGAACTCACTGAGGTGGGCCTGAATTACGTAAACCGGGCCGCCTCAGTGATCACGACTGGGTCTGGGCTGATTTCAGGGAAACCACACCGGGACGCCAGTGATCCTCACCAGGTCGCAGAGCCGATTTAAAACCGCACTCTTACGGATCCACCACCAATACCAAGATTAGCTACCAGAACACTTACCCGGATATTTCTCCTTGTTGCTGATGTGTTTCCTCGAAGATCGTCGGAACGCAAGTGACTCATCTGGGGTCTTGCCTCTGCTTATATAGGCCCCGTTGAGTGTGCCCAGAGCGGTCGATGTTGAGAATACCGCTATCGATAACTCGTTATCGGGTACCCAATATAGCGATGGTATTAGGTTATCGAAGTATCGGTAGGGTTAGTGTGGCCAGACCTGGTAGTTGGTTATCGATATGTTAGTGCGACCAACGTATCCGTTTGGGCGCGCGTTTTGAACGTATGCGATTTTGGCGCGTATTTTGAATGTGGTGCGGCGTAGGGAGAATAAAAAAGATAGATGTGTTTTTGGAATGCTCTTTTTTATTATTTGTGACGTTGGGTCGTCACGCCGGTTGTTGTCCTGGGCATGGGGGGTCGTGCTTCGATGTCCGTTTCGTTTTCTTGGTCGTTGTTGTCGCCAATGTTTGCCGTGTTGCTGCTGTGGTCGTGTTCCTGATAGTAGTTGTCGCCGCCGTTTGCCGTGTTGATGCAGTGGTCATATTCGTGGTCGTAGGGGTTGCCAGCGTTTGCCGTGTTGTTGTGGTGGGTGTTGTCGAGCGTGTGTTTCGATATGGCGCCTGTCTGCCCACCGGGGCAGCCCTGGTTGGCTTCCGGCAACCAGCTGGACCTGCCACGTCCACGGCTCCGAGTACGACTACTCTTAGCCGCTGCTGGTTGAGCCTTTGCAGGTTCTCCCTGTATTTTGCGAGTGAGTTTTGTAGCTTTTTGTCCATTCTGAAACACGGGCGAATGGTTTTTTAATTAGTTGGCTTTGTGGAGTTGTGCGTGCTTGTTAGTCGAGGGTTTCTACATGGGGTTTCAGTTCATTTACGTAGGTTCTGTGCGTCTTCCCGGTCACCGTGTGTTTTATTGTTGCAATCACCGCTGATATGAAACCTGTGACTTTGAATGGGCCTTCGTATTTCGGAGCTAGTTTTGCCGCGAATCCAGTTGCTGCTTTTGACAAGGGGTGCTGTCTTTCCCATACTAAGTCTCCTATTTTGGGTCTCCAGTCCCTTTTCCGGAGGTTGTATGATCTAGCTTGATCTTGTGCCGCTTTTCCCATGTTTAGGTGTGCTAGCTTCCTCGTTTCCATGATAGGCTCCCATCGTGTATGTACTGTCTCCTCCACGATTCCTGATCCTTGTGTGTTTTCGGCAAACAGGCTTCCTGGTAGTCTCATTTCCCGTCCGTACAGCAGGTATGCCGGGCTATATCCTGTTGATTCTGACCTGCTACTGTTGATTGCCAGCGATATTTCAGGTAGCCAGTCGTCCCATCTTGTGTGTTCTGTTCCCGAGAATTGTGCTATCATTGTTTTAATCGTCCGGTTTGCCCTTTCTGCTGGGTTTTCTTGAGGGGTGTATGGGGCTGTCAGCTGGTGATCAATTCCCCATTTCTGTAGTTGTGCCTTGAACTTGTTGCTAGTAAATTGCACCCCATTGTCCGAGATTATCTTTTTTGGTGTTCCGAATCGTGATATGATTTGTTCCCTTAGTACCTTTAATACGATATCTGTTGTTGCTTTCCGGACGGCTGCAATTTCTACCCATTTTGTAAACCTGTCGAACATCACTAGCAACATGTTGTTACCGTGGCTGGATCTCGGTAGTGGGCCCACGAAGTCTATGCAAAGCGTTTCCCAGGGTGCTTTTGCTATTTCTGACAACATTTTTCCTGCTGCTTGTTGCTGAGATGTTTTGTAGCGTTGGCACGTTTCGCAGCTTCTTACATGCTGCTGTATATCTCTGTGCATTCCTTGCCAGTAGTATTGTGCCATTATCCGGTGTTTTGTTTTTCTCACCCCTAGGTGGCCTGCTGTTGCTTCGCTGTGGTTTTCTCGTAGTACTCGTTCTCGTTGTTTTTTAGCCACGCATAGTTTCCATGGCTGTATGTCCTCGTCTGTGGCCCATGACGGTATATGTCTATATAATTTTCCGTTGATTATCGCGTAATCTGGCCATGTTTCGGGGTTTTTTTCCAAGTCTATAATCTTCCGTTTAATCCAGACGTCTTCTTCGACCTCCGCTCCGTGGGCTTCTTCTTCTGGCATTCTGGACAATGCGTCCGCAACGACATTGAGCTTTCCTCTGCGGTAGCGAATCTCGAACGAGTATGGCTGCATTGCCAACGCCCATCTGGCAATCCGTCCTGATGGGCTCTCTATCGAGTTAAGCCACTTTAGCGCCTGATGGTCTGTGATGACTATGAAGTGGTAACCTTCTAAGTACATCCTCATCTTCTGGATGCCCCAGTGGATTGCCAGGCATTCCTTTTCGGTCGCTGAGTAGTTCTGCTCTGTCTTTGTGAGTTTCCGACTGGCGTACGATATCACGTGCTCGCCGTTTTCGTCTTCTTGAGTTAATCCGCAGTTGCTGGCGTCCGTCTGGAGTAGAAAAGTTTTCCCAAAATCTGGGCAGGCCAGAACTGGTGCTTCCGTTAGTGCTTTTTTTAGGTGTTGCGTTGCCTGTTCTGCGTCCTCGCTCCATTTAAACTTTGTGTCTTTTTTCAGTAAGTTATATAGTGGTTGTGCCAGTTCCGTGAAGTTTGGAACGAATCTTCTGTACCACGAAGCTACTCCCAGAAAGCTGTGTACTTGTTTCGTTGTCTGTGGGCTTGGCATGTCTAGGATCGCGGCTATTTTTCCCGGGTCCGTGTGTATCCCCCTTTCGCTTACAACATGGCCTAGGTACTTCAGCTCTTCCTTGAAGAAGTGACATTTCTCTTCAGGTTTGCTTTGCGTAGTCGGTTCATTATCTCCTGTAGCTTTTCCATGTGTTCCCTTTTGGTACGCCCGATGACCACTATATCGTCCAGGTATGCGAATGCAAAGGGTTCCATCTCCGGTCCTATGACTGAGTCCAGAGCTCTTTGAAACGTGGCTGGTGCAGTGTGTAGTCCGAAGGGCATTACCTTCCACTGATACAGTCCACGCCCTGGTACGGTAAAAGCGGTGAACTGTTTGCTCCCTTTATCCATCGGTATTTGCCAGTAGCCACTTTTTAAGTCTAGTGTACTTATATATTTGGCCTCACGTAGTTGGTTGAGTATGTGGTCCATACGGGGTACCGGGTATGCGTCACGTTCTGAGTGCTCGTTCAGCTGCCTGTAGTCAATGCAAAGTCTCCATTCTTTGTTTTTCTTCTCTACTAGTACTACTGGTGAGCTGTAAGCGGAATGCGAGGGTTCGATGAGATCCTGAGACAGAAGCTCGTCCACTTGTTTGTTTATTATTTCTTGCATGGCTGGGTTTCGAGGATAGTACCTTTGTTTGATTGGGCGATCGTGCTTCATGAAGATCCTATGCGTGGCAATATGGCTGACTCCCTTGACTTGACTCATCATTTCCAACTCTTTTTTAAGGGTTTCATGCACCTCTGCTTCTGTTAGATCGCCTGTCGCTAGTGATCCGATGCCGTGACTCTTCTTTTTTTTCGTTCTGTTTTTATTTCTTTTGTTCCCGTTCATTTTTGCTGTGAGTCCTCCGCATTGTAGTGTCGCGTTGCATTGTTCCAAGAAGTCTATCCCCAGCAGGAGGTCGCCGATTACCTCTTCGAGGATTAGCAGCGTTGTTGTGCTTGTTTTGTTCCCGAGTTGTATTGGTACTTCCAGTGCCTCTGTGACCGTTCTGTTTGTTCCGTCTGCTAGTCTAATGGCTTCGGTTACTTGCTTTTCCGTCCCATGCCTGGCTATGCTACTGGCTAGTTTCCTGGCGATGAAACTTCTTGTAGCTCCTGTGTCTATGGCCCCGCGAACTCTTGTGTTGCCTATATTTACTTGTGCAAGTAGTCGTCGGCCGTTAAAGTTTATTGATGTTGCGGGTGTGGTGTTTGCCCTGGGCGCCCGCTCTGATCCCATGGGCCTCTGGCGTTTCCCGATGTTTCGTTCCGGCGACAGCAATGGATCGTTCGTATTCCATCCTGTCCGCATATCCAGCAGAATATTCTTGGCGTGTTGTTGCACTGCTGTCCTCTGTGTCCCTCTTCTTTGCACCTTGAACATCTATTATTCATACTGAATGATCGTGTTATTCCTCTGCTCAGTGCTTGTGGGGGTTCCTGGGGTCTCCATTGGTTTCTCGTTTGCCTCCCGAAATTTCCCGGTTGCTGCTGTTGTGTCCAGTGGCTTTCCGGTGTGTGTTGTGTTGCGCGTTCCTGTGGTTGGAGGGCCTCGAATTCCTCTGCCAACTGTAAGTATTCCGCTAGGGTTCGGCATTCCCCCCGTTTAGCATACTTTTTGAATTCTACTCGACTGTTTCGGTAGACCCACTCTAGTTTCTTTTCCTCCGTGAGAGGCCCAGCTCTTCCGTTCTACAGATGAATTCTGTCGGGTCGCCCGTGCCGTCATAAAATTCTCCCCAGCTTCGTATTACTCCCATTGTGGCCACTTTGTCAGTCTTCCTGGGTTCGGGTATCGGTTTTCCGCTGCTTGTCGCTTGCATGTCTGGTATTTGTAGCAAGTTTGGGGTTTTCTCGCTGGTTGTCCCCTTAGCGCCTTTCGGTTGATTCCCTGATCCGTCGGGTGCTGGTGATGGGGTCCTTGCGTGTTTTTGTGCCAGTTCTTGGAGGCGTATGATGGTTTTTTTGCTGTGGTCACCGTTCTTTATGAACTCCGACATTTGTTTCCGCATGTCTTCGCACAGTGTTTCTGGCTCGATTTCAAATTCCATCAGATAGGTTTCCATTTGTGTCTTATTGCAATTGGAGATCCAGCTTCGAGTTAGCTTGTCTGCCATTTTATCTGTGCTGTGTTGAGGAAGAGGGTAAACGATCTTTGTGGTGTTTGAGGTTTCTGTCTATTTGTCTTCAATCTGTTCGGGCGCCACTGTAACGACCCTGTTTTGGGAGGCGGTATAGCTCGCCGTGATCAGGGTTCGTGACAGATATTTATAGTTCCTCTATAGATCGATTTACCTCCCTTTCCCCAATAATAACACAGAGGGATAGAACTATAAAGTAGGCGTGTATTTCGTAGTAATTGTAAAGTGGGGTTTTGTCGGGTGTTGACGTATATGTGAGTCGACACTGCTTGCTTCGGTGGTTCGGTAATACGGGAGGGCCGAAGGCTGGACTGTTTGCTGTCGGGATCCGATGCTACTGGAGCTGTGTGATGAACTGCTTGCCGCCGTTGGTCCGATGCTACGGAAGCGTATGTGATGAACTGCTTGTCGTCGTTGATCCGATGCTACGGAAGCGTGTGTGATGAACTGCTTGCCGTCGTGGATCCGATGCTACGGAAGCGTGTGTGATGAACTGCTTGCCGTCGTTGATCCGCTGCTACGGAAGCGTGTGTGATGAACTGCTTGCCGTCGTTGATCCGATTCTACGGAAGCGTGTGTGATGAACTGCTTGCCGTCGTTGATCCGATGCTACGGAAGAGTGTGTGATGAACTGCTTGCCGTCGTTGATCCGATGCTACGGAAGCGTGTGTGATGAACTGCTTGCCGTCGTTGATCCGATGCTACGGAAGCGTGTGTGATGAACTGCTTGCCGTCGTGGATCCGATGCCGAGTGATCGTGTTGACGTTGCAGATGGGCCGAGTGGTCGCGTTGGCGCTGCTGATGGCCGAGTGTGAACTGCTTCGTCGTGCGTACGTCGTGTACGTCGGGTTCGTAGTGTTCTGGGTCGTTGGGAACGATCTACTTGGATTTCTAGTGGGATTCGGGAATGTAGGGCATCGTTAGTTTCGGTCTGCCGGGCATCGTTAGTTTCGACCTGCCGTTTCTACATCCGTTTCGTTTCCGGGTCGGAAGCCGGAAACGTGACGTCTGGGGGAACTCACTGAGGTGGGCCTGAATTACGTAAACCGGGCCGCCTCAGTGATCACGACTGGGTCTGGGCTGATTTCAGGGAAACCACACCGGGACGCCAGTGATCCTCACCAGGTCGCAGAGCCGATTCAAAACCGCACTCTTACGGATCCACCACCAATACCAAGATTAGCTACCAGAACACTTACCCGGATATTTCTCCTTGTTGCTGATGTGTTTCCTCGAAGATCGTCGGAACGCAAGTGACTCATCTGGGGTCTTGCCTCTGCTTATATAGGCCCCGTTGAGTGTGCCCAGAGCGGTCGGTGTTGAGAATACCGCTATCGATAACTCGTTATCGGGTACCCAATATAGCGATGGTATTAGGTTATCGAAGTATCGGTAGGGTTAGTGTGGCCAGACCTGGTAGTTGGTTATCGATATGTTAGTGCGACCAACGTATCCGTTTGGGCGCGCGTTTTGAACGTATGCGATTTTGGCGCGTATTTTGAATGTGGTGCGGCGCAGGGAGAATAAAAAACATAGATGTGTTTTTGGAATGCTCTTTTTTATTATTTGTGACGTTGGGTCGTCACAATACAAACTACTTAAGAAATATAAAAAAACTTTCGAAAAAATTCTTAAAATTCTTATTGTTTGCGTAAGGAATCAGCTGCACAGAACAGAAACAAATTCATTTTTCGACAAAAATCCTTGCACTAATTTTCTTCACAACATTAGTACTTTGTCCAAAACATATTGTTTAATATAGAATGTAATACAGGATTGAGCATGTAATTAAATTCCAAATCGATTATCGTGTAAATCTAGAAAAAAACTTGTTTTCTTAAAAAAAAATAGAACAACCAATCTGATAATTTTGGTTAAGATTTAAGAAATTAGAGGGAATATTTTTTATAGGTAACGAAAAGGTAAATAAAAACCAAATACTCTTGGCGATTTAACTAACGGGTGTTTTTTGAAGGTACCCACAGTAGACAACACTTATAAGGGAAACCAATATATATGCGAAGCAATGTTTTGCTTTATGTATTTGACTAATTTAAGAAAAGGCATCAAGAAAAGCAATTTGATAATACTGCATTTTACCATTGATATTTTGTTTCAGTATTTTTGTTTTCATTAATTTTTCACCTTGATTAGAATAATATTAATAATAAGGAAGGCAGGTGGAAGGGAATGCCGTGAATCAAATTGTTTAAACATTTTCATTTGTTAAAACAATATGAGGCACGTGTAAGAAAGGGTAAGAGAATCAATTGATTTGAATATTTAGTTTTTTTTTAATATTTTCAATGTGATTTGAATTTTTAAAACACGAAGATTTGTACGTAAATGTCTTAGATCTGTTGTGGAAATGTAAATTCAATATTCTTTAAGCAAAGGCATATCAGTATTATCAATGCAATGCAATGCAATGCAATGCAATGTGCAATGCACACACACGCACATATCTAGGGATTGTGTTTATAAAAAACTCATTTTGTGGCTTATATATATTTCGCCCATGTGTGTGCGCAACGGAGCGAAATAATGTTTTTTACAAATCAACAATTTGTCAATATCTCAACGTTTGAAAACTAATAAATAGTTTGCAGGTCGGGTTTTTGGATTTTAAAATTAAAAGCAATTTTAAGGAAAATTTCGACTGTAAAATTCAGCTTAATGGGATTTCTGTAAGTCTACCGATATTTTTAAATTTAACGTTTACCTAAAAAAAGGCGCAAAAGAAAAGATTTGCGCGCATTTTAAATGTGTTATGACTGTGGTATTTTAATTTTCCCCTTGCGCGGTCACACTTAAAGTGCGACAGCAGGACATGCAAACATACATACATGTACGACTTATGCAAAGTGCGCCAGCAGAACATACATACATACATATGTGCAGGCGATGACGTCAGACTGGCACAACAAAATTTGAAAATATTGGGGACTTGGTGAAGGATGCCGAATCTCCAAAAAAATTTAAATGCAGTTATTGGCGGGTATGCCATAAGATTATGAACATTACATTTTTAAACCATTTTAACAACATTTATAACAGAGAAATGGCAAAAGAAAGAATTAAAAAAAAAACAAATCGATTTTTGGGGCACTTTGGGGTCGTTTTTGTTTTAATTTTTACGTCACACTCTGCGCCTAATTATTTCCGTATTAATTTGATTTTTCTAGATTTTTAGGTCAATCCGTTCTGGGTGGAATTTGCTACTGACCAATTTTTTGATAAAGACAAATATTGATTTAGAAGACAGGAAGACAGGTGGACGGGGAAGCCGTGAATCAAATTGTTTAAACATTTGAATTTGCTGAAACAATATGAGGCACGTGTAATAAAGAGCAAGAGAATCAATTGGTTTGAATATTTAATGTTCTTTTAAAATTATCAATGCGATTGAATTTTAGTTCACAAAAATCGGTTACAAAATGTCTTTAATGTGGAAATGTAAATGAAATATTCTTTTAGCAAAAGGATATCAGTATTATCTTGAATTTGAATTTGAGCGAATCGCAATTCCTTAGTCAGCTGCAATGCACACATACAAACGTACACACGCATATATGTATCTAATGGCTGTGTGTGTAAAATACGCATTTTTTGGATATATATATTTCGTGCGTGTGTGTGTACATAGCAGAGCGAATCATTGTTTTTGTTTTTACAAATCCAAAGTTTGTCGATAACTCAACATTTGAAAACTAATAAGTAGTTTGCTGATCGGGCTTTTGCATTTTAAAAAACAAAAGCAATTTTAAGGAAAATTTCGACTGTAAAATTCAGCTTAATGGCATTTCTGTAAGTCTACCGATATTTTAAAATTTGACGTCTGTCCGTATGAACAATGAGATCTCGGAAACTATAAAAGCTAGAGGATTGGTATTTGGCATGAAGATTCTTGGAGTTCCTACGCAGCGCAAGTTTGTTTCAAGAAGGTGACACGCCCCCTCTAACGCCCACAATCGCTTATATACGATTTTAAAAATTTAAATATTTCGGAAAAGTAAAAATGCAGTTTTATTGTGTTTATCAATACCTATCGAAATGTAGAAGAAATTTTTCAAATCGGACCATTCGTTAAAAAGTTATGCGTGATCAAAGTTTCTATCTCCATCTCCCTCGCACTCCCTTTACCTGAGTAACGGGTATCTGATAGTCGGGCCACCCGACTATAACGTTCTCTCATGTTCTACTTGTTAAGAAGCAGCGTCGTCAGCACAACCTCTCTTAAAAGAACTACTTCATTGATCGATAACAATTTTTAAGAAAAAGACAATTTTTAATGGCGTACCTTACAGTAACAACTTCCTTCTTGTTTTTAAATCAATTTTAAATAAATCAAAACACACCTGCGCCATTTTCTTGGCAAAAAAAAATCATTTAAGAATAGATTATTGGAGAGCCAGGTATAGGAAATAAAGCTGTAGCTTTATCCCAAGATCCTCCTGTTCCTAAGATTTCGCGATTTTTGAAGAATCTATCGCGAATTCTTAAGAACAGGATTATATATTTGTGAGGATTAATTAATTAATCCTTTCTTATGCCATTTCTCTCTTATAAATGTTGTTAAAATGGTTTAAAAATGAGATGTTCATAATCTTATGGCATACCCGCAAATAACTGCATTTGAGTTTTTTAGAAATTCAGCCTCCTTCACCAAGTCCCCAATATTTCCAAATTTGGTTGTGCCATTGTGACGTCACGGCCTCCACATATGTATGTATGTATGTCCTGCTGTCGCACTTTAAGTGTGACCGTGCAAGGGGAAACATGTAAATACCACAGTCATAACACATTTAAAATGGGCGGTTAAAAAATCGATTTTAGGTATACTTTAAATTTTAAAATGTGGGTAGACTTACAGAAATCCTATTAGGCTAAATTTTACAGTTGAAATTTTCCTTTAAATTGCTTTTATTTTAAAAATACACAACCCGATTAGCAAACTATTTATTAGTTTTCAAACGTTGAAAACAATTTGTTATTGACAAATTGTGGATTTCTTAAAAGCATTTATTCGCTCCGCTGCACACACACACGCACGAAATATATATAAGTAAAAAAAAGCGTATTTTACGTTTGTGTGTGCATTGCAGCTGACTAAAGAAGTGAGATTCGCTATCTATTGGGGCTAAAGGGAGTGCGAGGGAGATAGATATATAAACAATTTTGATTGCGTATAACTTTTTAATGAATGGTCCGATTTGAAAAATGTCTTCTACATTTCGATAGGTATTAATAAACACTATAAAATTGCGTTTATATATTTTTAAAATCTTAAAAGATGTGGCCTCCAGACACATTTGAAAATCGTTTATGGCGATTGTGGGCGTTAGGGGGGGCGTGGCACCTCGATGAAACAAACTTGCGCTGCGTAAAAAAACCCAAGAATATGTGTGTGAAATCTCAACCTTCTAGCTTTTATAGTTTCCGAAATCTCAGCGTTCATACAGACAGACAGACGGACAGACGGACATGGCTAGATCGACTCGGCTAGTGATCCTGATCAAGAATATATATACTTTATGGGGTCGGAAACGCTTCCTTCTCCCTGTTACATACTTTTGCACGAATACAATATACCCTTTTACTCTACGAGTAACGGGTATAACAAGAAAGGAAGCTAACTTCGGCAAGCCAAAGTTTATATACCCTTGCAGTTAAAATAAAAAGTCAAAGAAAGCAATGTACATTTTTATTTTTAACAGTGAACTTAAAGCTTTGTTCCGTTTTCTTTAGAGTATTTCAAGGCGCTAATTGTTAACGATATACAGTGGCGGCATTTTGAATAATTTGTAGAAATTTTTAACAATTTTTCAAATAAAACTTTTGATATTGTTGAGCCGAACAAGAAACTGTTTCCACGTTGATCTGTTTTAGCGTTAAGCTGAACCGAAAACTTTTTTATTATTTTTTATTATTATTCGCTTTGAACTTAACTCTGAGCACTGAACTGAACACATGAGCATTTTGAACTCAACTGAACTGAATACGTTTTGGTTGTCATGATTTCTAATTGTTCAAAATCACCACGCCTACATAAAATTTAAAATAAAAAAATCTTACTATTCCTGTCGACAGACGATAGTTCATCCGATAGGTCTTAAGATTAAGTTTAGTATATATCGAGAAAATGTATGGATTTGATCTCGACCGCTGAACGGTCATATTTGAGCGGCCATGTTTGGCGCTATGATTTTAAGCTTCCGCATTGATTGTCGCGTGGTAAATTAAGGAGGACATACTGCGGTAAGATTAGTTAACAGAATTGTGGTAGGTTATGTTCTAAGTGAATATTTCCAGAATAAAACGGCATTACAACGGCAGTCAGCCTGAAGTAACCTTTCTACTCGCGGGGTGGAAATCGGAGCTTCGCCGCCGGACAGGTGGAGATATGTGAGAAGGCATCGATTATGCTTTACTTGCCTACAAAGTGGTCACATGACTAGATCCTGCAACTCGCATGGTGAGTGTCAATTTAATGGATGCCGGCAGAGGCATCACAGCATGCTGCATCAGGCGGACAGCCAACGCAGAAGATCGCCGCAACAAGGCAGCGATAGAAGGTACAACGAGGGAAACCAGCAGTCAGCAGTTTCCAGGCATACCCAGAACGGAGGAACTCCGCAGCCAGCGGAGGCGCCCGTGGAGAGGAATTTAAGCTGTGTCGACGCAGAAGGAGGCCGTCTACTGTTCCGTATATTACCAGTCACACTGTACGGGGCTGGTCGACGAGTGGATACGATCCCTCCTGGATGAGGGATCGTCCGTAACGATGATCGACGACGAGCTACGGAGAGACCTTGGGGTTCAAGGTGAGCGTCGACAACTTAATATACAGTGGTTTGGAGGTAGAGCAACCAGACAGCCTACCAACGTCGTGAGTCTGCAAATCAGTGGATTGGGCAAGCAAGTTCGCCATGCGTTGCGAAGCGTGTATTCCGTTCCGGACCTGAGCTTGCCTATGCAGACCCTACACCGACGAGATGTTCAAGGCGTGCATAAGGACGCACGACTGCCAATGAGACCCTACAGCAACGTGGTGTCAAAGTTGCTGATTGGGCTTGATCACGGACACTTGGGATTGCCACTACGAACGCGACGGTTTGCCAGACAGGGACCGTATGCGGGCGCAACCGAGCTGGGCTGGGTTGTCTTTGGGCCCGTAAGTGGACAATCAATTTCGCCATCACCGATGTCTTGCCTTTTAACCGTGCCAACGGATGACACTGTTCAGAGGATGGTGGAAGACTACTTCGATATTGAGAACTTTGGCGTGAAGCTCGCGCCACCAGTCGCAGGCAGCGATGATGTGCGGGCACAAAGGATACTCGAAGACACGACGATGAAAGTGGGCCCACATTACCAGACAGGTTTACTATGGAAGGACGACCACATTGTGCTGCCACCAAGCTATGACATGGCGTACAAGCGGTTAGTCAATGTCGAGAAGAAGATGAAGCGGAACGGTCAGTTCGCGCAGGCCTACAGCAGGATCATCAAGGATTACGTGTCTAAAGGATACGCTCGACGATTGGAGCCCAACGAGGTCGCGGTAGAAAGCGACAGGCTATGGTATTTGCCTCACTTTGGAGTCGAAAACCCGAATAAGCCAGGCAAGATTCGATTGGTTTTCGACGCTGCAGCCAAGGCTAAAGGAACATCGCTAAACTCGGCGCTGGACAAAGGACCGCAACATTTCAAACCGTTGCCAGCCGTACTCTTTCACTTTAGAGAAGGAGCTGTCGGAGTTTGTGGGGACATCAAGGAAATGTTCCACCAAGTTCTGATCCGACCCGAGGATAGACTTTCCCAACGCTTCCTGTGGAGAGATGGCAACGACAACAGGGATCCTGATGTCTACGAGATGAACGTGATGACCTTCGGAGCAGCCTGCTCGCCAAGTGCTGCGCATTACGTGAAGACTGTGAATGCCAAACAGTTTGAGCATTCGGATCCGAGAGCAGTCAAGGCCATCATCGACTGTCATTATGTGGATGACTATGTGGACAGCTTTGCTACCGAGAGCGAAGCCATCAGCGTATCTACCCGAGTGAAGGAGATACATGCGAACGCTGGATTTGAGTTATGCCAGTTTTTATCCAGTTCACCCGTTGTGGAGACAGCATTGGGTCCACCAGGACACGTGAGGTGCGTCGGATGGGGTGAGTCTGAACAGAAAATTCTGGGAATGTATTGGCAGGCAGCCACGGATTACTTCAAGTTTAACTTGAAGTATCATCGAACTCCGAGCAGCGTAGTAAACGGAGAACGAGTCCCTACCAAGAGGGAGTTTTTGAGCTTGGTTATGTCAACGTTTGATCCTCTGGGATTTCTTTGCTGTCTCATGATAACAGCCAAGTTGCTGTTGCGAGAGATCTGGAGGCAGAAAGTGCAGTGGGATGAACCACTACCGGATGAGATCAACAAAGCCATTGTGAATTGGCGTAAAGAGATGGACGCCGTGGGACAGTTCCGATGTCCTCGCCATTATTTTGGGCGCGGACTTGTACGGGGAATAGAGTTGCACGTCTTTGTGGATGCCAGTCAATCAGCCTTTGCGGCAGTGGCCTACTGGAGAGTCACTTATGAGGACGACGACGTGCTAGTGAGCTTTGTATGTGCCAAAACAAAGTGCGCCCCGATGCGAACAATGTCAATCCCACGGCTGGAGCTGCAGGCAGCAGTTCTTGGAACAAGACTGATGGACGCTGTCAGACTGGAACACAGCGTGGCCATCAATGATATTGTGCTATGGTCGCACTCCAAAACGGTGCTTCGATGGATCGGCAGCACACATCGCCGTTACAAACAGTTTGTCGGTAATCGTGTGGCCGAAATCTTGGAGTCGACGAAGGTAACCCAATGGAGATGGGTGCCAACTGCCGACAATGCGGCGGATGATGCAACGCGTTCGCAATGCCACGTGGACCTCAGTCAGCAGTCACGGTGGCTAGGCGGACCGGCGTTTTTGAGGCAGCCAGCGGGTAGCTGGCCACAGCCTGAATCTGGAGTTCAACGAGATCTGGATATAAACGACGTCGAGGAAGTCTCAAGTGAGTTTGCGTTGGTCGCCGCAAACGACTTTTGTATTTCATTTCAGAAATTCTCGAGCTACAATCGGCTACTTAGGACTACAGCCTGGGTCTTGAGGTTTACGCGCAGGTGTCGTAGACAAAGAAGCGAGCTCGAGGAATACGGACTTACCGCAGCAGAGTGCGATGCGGCAGAGAACCTGTTGGTCAGACAGGCGCAACGAGAGTCATTTCCCGATGAGATGCGGGCGACAGAGAATTGCAAGGCCGTCGCCAATGGAAGCGACATTCGAGGGCTGATGCCCTACATAGATGACAGCGGCGTTCTACGAGCCTACGGTAGAGTGGATGCCGCACTGTGCATGCCATACAGTGCGAGGAGGCCAATAATCCTGTCACATCGACACAGTCTTACGGAGATGATTGTGTACCATTTTCACGACAAGATGAAGCATCAGAATGTGGATGCGACGATTGCTGAGATCCGGATGAGATTCTGGGTCACGAAGTTGAGACGAGTCCTACGGAAGGTGATCTCAGCGTGTAACGTGTGTAAGTTACAACGAGCGCGGCCGGTGCCGCCGATGATGGGATCCCTCCCGGAGGATCGCTTGGAGGCCAACGGATGGCCGTTTAAGAACACTGGACTGGATTATTTTGGGCCATTGATGGTAACTGTGGCTCGACACAAGGAGAAGCGATGGGTAGCCCTGTTCACGTGCTTGACGACCAGGGCGATACATCTGGAGTTGGCGCATGACCTGTCGACGGATTCCTGCATAATTGCGATCAGGAATTTCGTCTGCCGTAGAGGGCCAGTGTACAAGCTGCGCAGTGATAACGGCAAGAACTTCGTGGGAGCCGACAGGGAAGCCCGACGATTTGGTGATGTGTTCGAGCCGGAAAGAATTCAAGGAGAGCTCTCTGGCAGAGGCATCGAGTGGGTTTTTAACTGCCCAATCAACCCATCTGAAGGAGGAGTCTGGGAGCGAATGGTGCAGTGCGTCAAGAGGGTCCTGCGCCACACAATGAAGGAGGTGGCGCCGCGGGATCACGTACTGGAGAGTTTCCTGATCGAGGCGGAGAACATAGTCAATTCGCGTCCGCTCACCCACTTGCCGGTGGATGCGGACCAGGAGGCGCCTCTGACGCCAAATGATCTACTCAGAGGAGTAGCCAACTTGCCAGACACGCCTGGCGGAGACGTGGAGCTGCCCAAGGAGTGCGCTACACGGAAGCAATGGAGGATAGCCCGGCTACTGAGGGACCGTTTCTGGAAGAGGTGGGTCTTGGAGTACCTGCCTACACTTGTGCGCCGCGAGAAGTGGTGCCGGAGGACGGAGCCGATTCGCCAGGGTGACATGGTCTTCGTTTGCGATCCAGCCTTGCCCCGAAGAGAGTGGTGCAAGGGAATCATCGAGGAGGTCTATCATGGAGTGGATGGAGTCATCAGACGCGCTAGAGTACGCGTGAGCGACAACGGCCTATCTAGGATTATGATGCGTCCCGTCTCCAAACTTGCAGTTTTGGATTTGAGTGAAGCGGTTCTTCACGGGGTCGGGGATGTCGACGGACGATAGTTCATCCGATAGGTCTTAAGATTAAGTTTAGTATATATCGAGAAAATGTATGGATTTGATCTCGACCGCTGAACGGTCATATTTGAGCGGCCATGTTTGGCGCTATGATTTTAAGCTTCCGCATTGATTGTCGCGTGGTGAATTAAGGAGGACATACTGCGGTAAGATTAGTTAACAGAATTGTGGTAGGTTATGTTCTAAGTGAATATTTCCAGAATAAAACGGCATTACAACGGCAGTCAGCCTGAAGTAACCTTTCTACTCGCGGGGTGGAAATCGGCCGTTAAAGGCAACTCCGTGGGGCCAGCGACAATTCCTATGGGAGCCTTAAGATATAGTGGTCCGATCCGGCTCGCTCCGACATATGTACTACCTGCAATAGAAAGAAGATTTTTGGGAAAGTTTCATTGCGATAGCTTTAAAACTGAGAGACTAGTTCGCATAGAAACGGACAGACGGACAGACGGACATGGCTAGATGGACTCGGCTATTGGTGCTGATCAAGAATATATATACTTTATGTGGTCGGAAACGTCTCCTTCACTGCGTTACAATATCTGACTGAAATTATAATACCCTCTGCAAGGGTATAAAAACGAAATATTCAAATCAATTGAGTCTCTTGCTTTTCCTTACACGTGCCTCATATTGTTTAACCAAATGGAAATGTTTAAAAAATTTGACTCACGACATCCCCTTCCACCTGTCTTCCTTATTATTAATATTATTCTAATCAAAGGGAAAAAGTAATGAAAACAAAAATACTGAAACAAAAAATCAATGGAAAAATGCACTAATATGGAACTGATTTTCTTGATGTCTTTTCTGAAATTTCTCAAATACATAAAGGAAAACATTGCATCGCATAAATATTTCTTTCCCTTGTCTAATGTGGATACCTTCCAAAAACCTCCCGGTAGCAAAATCGCCAAGAGTATTTGGTTTTCATTTACCTTTTCGTTACCTATGTGCATAAAATTACCTTTGCTGCATTCTTGGGTAATTAATAAATTATCAAGAAATAACATCTTTAAAAGAAGTGAGCATAAATCGATTTAAATAGTTTTAAAATTTCGTCTTTGATAAACAAAAACAAAAGAGAACGTTATAGTCGGGTGCCCCGACTATCAGAAACCCGTTACTCAGGTAAAGGGAGTGCAGACAGACGGACAGACGGACAGACGGACATGGCTATATCGACTCGGCTAGTGATCCTGATCAAGAATATATATACTTTATAGGGTCGGAATCGTTTCGTTCTCCCTGTTACATACTTTTGCACGAATACAATATACCCTCTTACTCTACGAGTAACGGGTATAAATACAGGGACAATTAACAAAGGGAAAAAGGTAGAACGAGGTAGCAAGGCCAAGATCAACAGGAATTGTTTTTAAGGGTCGATGAAACAAAATCCAGACTATATTATCAAAAATGTCCTCTTAAAGGCAATCTTAATGCTTCAATTTTTAAAAATTAGGAAACAGTAATTTTTTTCAACTGTCGAAGGATAAACATCCCATAACACTTTGAAGCGGCTTTAACATTTCAAGGCGAACCTACATTAAATTTCTTAACCGAAATTATCATATTGGTTGTTGGAGAGCAATGTATATCTATTATCAATTTTTGTTGCGTTTTTTTTTTAAGACAAAACTTTTTTTTCTAGATTTAAACGTTAATCGATTTGAAAATTAATTACGAACTCAATCCATATTTTGGCAATTAGTTGCTTTGTTTTGGACAAATCACTGCTTTCAAATGCAAATTTTTGTACTCTTCATATATAAAAAAAAAATCCATACATTTATCTGGGTAAGAGCGGGACAGCAGTATTTAAAACTCTCCGAATTGAAAAAGTAATAAGCGATATGGTGCACATGTAAATTTCATCAAATTCGTATCTTCAACATTTTTTTTTCTCAAAAAATGTTGTTTAGCACATTGTTTCTAGGCTTGAATGGCAATGGATTGCTAATTTAATTAAATGTTATTTTCTGTTTTGTCCAGATAATAACTTATGTAAACCATCCAAAAGAATTTTAGGGAGAATTAAAAAAATACTTTATGGTTTTTTTATTTGCAACTTTTTGTTTTTTTCTTAAGTAGTTTTCATAGGACACAATACTGTTGTTTTTACGGATATTAACAAAAAAGTTCTGATAAAACCTTTTTTCTGAATTTTTTGAGGAATATTTTAAATTTTAAATAAGTAGCAAAGATAAAGGTATGCTTAATTTTAAATTTTAATTTCCGCAGGCGAAGCTGTGGGCTACAGTCCCTGCTAGTTTCAGAATAAAAGTCTTTGGGAGACTTTTATTTTTGATTTTAATTAATAAAAATCAGAAATAATTGTTATTGAATGATTAAAAAAATAAAAGTTAAAAGTAACTGTTATATTTAAGAGACTAGCAGTCTCTATTGTCCTATGCAAAAACTTGCTATAAAAAACTTGCGAAAAAATTCCTAAAATAAGGTATCAGCTGCACAGAACAGAAAAAAACAAATTCATTTTTCGACAAAAATCCTTACAGTAATATTCTTCACAACATTAGTACTTTGTCCAAAACATATTGTTTAAATATAGAATGTCATACAGGGTTCAGCATGTAATTAAATTCCAAATCGATTAGCGTGTAAATCTAGATAATAAACTTGTTTTCTTAAAAAAAAATAGAACTAAAAATTGCTAAGAGATATACATAGCTCTCCAAAAACCAATATGATAATTTTGGTTAAGACTTAAGAAATTAAAGAAAAGGTAAATAAAAACCAAATACTCTTGGAGATTTAGCTAAAATGGGGGTTTTTGGAAGGTATCCACAGTAGAGTATAAGGGAAACCAATATTTATGCGAAGCAATGTTTCGCTTTATATATTTGACTAATTTAAGAAAAGGCATCAAGAAAAGCAATTTGATAATACTGCATTTAACCATTCATATTTTGTTTCAGTATTTTTGTTTTCATTAATTTTTCACCTTTATTACAATAATATTAATAATAAGGAAAGCAAGAGGAAGGGGATGCCGTGAATCAAATCGTTTAAACATTTCCACTTGTTTAAACAATATGAGGCACATGTAAGGAAGGGTAAGAGAATCCATTGACTTGAATATTTAGTTTTTTTTTAATACTTTCAATGCTGTTTGCATTTTAAAACACAAAAATCTTTAAGAAAATGTCTTCGATCTGTTGTGGAAATGTAAATGCAATATTCTTTAAGCAAAAGGATATCAGAATTATCATGAATTTGAATTTAAGCGAATCTAACTTCCTTAGTCAGCTGCAATATTTAGTTTTTTTTTGAATACTTTCATTGCTGTTTGCATTTTAAAACACAAAAATCTGTAAGAAAATGTCTTCGATCTATTGTGGAAATGTAAAGCAAAAGGATATCAGTATTATCATTAATTTGAATTTAAGCGAATTTAACTTCCTTAGTCAGCTGCAATGCACACACACGCACATATCTAGGGATTGTGTTTATAAAAAACTCATTTTGTGGCTTATATATATTTCGCCCATGTGTGTGTGCAAAGTAGCGAAATAATGTTTTTTACAAATCAACAATTTGTCAATATCTCAACGTTTAAAAACTAATAAATAGTTTGCTGATCAGTTTTGTGCATCATAATAATAAAAGCAATTTTAAGGAAAATTTTGACTGTAAAAATCAGCTTAATGGGATTTCTGTAAGTCTACCGATATTTTAAATTTAACGTTTACCTAAAAAAAAAGACGCAAAAGAAAAGATTTGGGATATAATCGATTTTTTAACCGCGCATTTTAAATGACTGTGGTATTTTAATTTTCCCTTGCGCGGTCACACTTAAAGTGCGACAGCAGGACATACATTCATGTACGACTTATGCAAAGTGCGCCAGCAGAACATACATACATACATATGTGCAGGCAATCCCAGCAGGAAAGTGAGAAGTTGGTTTTTGGGTTCTTGAAATCCTGTTCCTTTTTGCAGGCGGCGGTGTGGGGATAGATAATTTCTGAGCGTTAAATGGGGGTGGGTTTCTGAGTAGCATCAATATCAGGCCGCTTATGCGCTGTGTGATTTCTGTGGCACTACGATTATAATATACTTTAACAAAAAATCATCAACTTATAATATTTAAAAATCCTATGATTTACACCAAAAAAAAATCTTGTTATCACATTTATCTTTAATTTTTAGTATTTTTAAAATTCGTAGAAATCAAATAATTTAAACTAAATACTATAATCATAATTTCTATAATCATAATATTTATTGATGATTTTAATTTATTTTACTCACAATTTTTACAAATAATAATAAGAATGAATGTGGGTAATGTGGTAAGACGATTAAAAAATTTGATCACATTTATCAAGGATTGCCATAAAATTACAAAGAAAAATATTGTTGTTTTTTATATATTTAAACATTTTCTGTGAAATAAAATAATTTGATCGTCAGATCGTGGCAGGTGTGACCCTAACTTACAACGAAATTAACACCAAATTTATCTGCATTTTGCATTTTGGTATTATCAAGTATATGATGCAGGGTCACATCATTTTACATTTCGTCCAAAAAAGTGAAAAAAGTGAAAAATCTTTCGGTTAATTCTAAAAAACAAGAAAAAGGTAAGTGATAACATAAATGTTGTTGCTTAATAATCTTTATTTCAGCGTTACAGAGGTTAGTACCACAGATATTTTCGCCATTAATAAATATAAGCCTCCAGATGCTATCTTTAACACAAACTCTGCATTTCAGTGACACTTGAAATGTTTTTAATATTCACCAGGGGTAAATGGTGTTCATTAAATGGTCGTATGAATAGTACTTCAGTACTAACTTAGTTGTTTAACTCAACCAAAATATTACACTTATTTCAGCCAGCCCGATTGAGACTTCTTGGGACCAGAACTGTTGCGCTTGCATTTCCCGTGTGTGATTTTTTCTTTTCATAATTCCCATTCCCGGCATTTAACATCTGATCAGAGGGTAAATGAACGGCCATGGCAAACTAGGCATAATTTCAGGAAAGATCCCTTAATTTTGTTTGGAGATGTAATAATGGTAATTACTCTTATTATTATTCCTGGTCTTAAATTCATATCTTAATTATTTTTGATATTTTCAGAAGACAGGCTTACAAGACATGGATACCTAAGAGCTGCATTCGGCCAAGCAAAAACCGGGAGTGCTTCAGGCATTACAAATTTTTAATTCCAATGCTTCGATTGTAAATATTATTAATAAATACACATACAAAAATTACATGAAAACAAGTTATTTTTTATTGTGGGAAATCAGATACTACAAAGTATTGGAAAACCAAAACTGGGAGGGTGTGGAAAAGCAGGTATTGCAAATAGAGGAAAACCATAACTGAGCACGTGTGGAAAATCTATAATGCGGGAAGTCGAAAAGCCAGTGGATTTTGTCCTGCATTCTTCTGCCAGAGATCCAGATAGAAACCTCATTTCCCCCTTACTTTTTGTGTCACCCCCGTGTATTTTGAAACCAGAGATGAAGAAATGTAAGGGGTGAACGAGGTTTAGTCCCTTCCGCTTATATGGAGAAACCTGATGAAAATATGTTATTTTCCAGAGGAATTTTCCCGGTGGGATGACGTCAGACTGGAACAACAAAATTTGAAAATATTGGGGACTTGGTGAAGGATGCTGAATCTCCAAAAAATTTAAATGCAGTTATTGGCGGGTATGCCATAAGATTATGAACATCACATTTTTAAACCATTTTAACAACATTTATAACAGAAAAATGGCAAAGGAAAGAATTAAAAAAAAAACGAATCGAATTTTGGGGCACTTTGGTGTCGTTTATATACCCGTTACTCATAGTGTTCCAGACCTTGCTCTGGAGGTAATTGCTGAAAGCAATGTAGCCAAAGGATGAAGTGGGTCCAAATATAGAACTCGGTTATCGTGCGATTTCAAGAATATGTTCGTTCTTTCTAGATTTATTTTCACTTGTGGTGTGGCCAGATATCGTTTACAAAAAAAGATCGCTTCGTAAGCTTTCCCTGGACCGCGGCGTTTATATTAAATACTAACATTTTTACTTCAAATGATGTTAACTTCAGAATTCTATTCACAAACCAAAAAGAACAGGGTGTTCCCCTAACATACTCCCCCCGTTGCAGGATCTATGATCTTTCAACTATTCCATTGGAAGAGGAGCAATTTTATGAATTGGGCGTCGCAGCACGTTCTTTGAAGTTTGTAGATCCACAACTCGAACCTTCCCGTCCTTTCCTGGGATTGCGGAAACGACGGGAGCGAGAATCCAATGTTGTGGTGGTGTGTTATCCTCATGTATGATGACAAGTTGGCCCGGTTTGATGTTTGCTTGTTGAGTATTCCATTTTCCTCGACGCTGTAGGGTGTGTATGTAATCCCGCTGCCACATACTCCAGAACTGCTGCTTGAGAAACGTTACCCTTTGCCATCGATCCAAATAACTTAGCTGGGTGGTAGACTGTGGTTTGAAGATGCGCTCGTCTGGAGCAGCCAAAAGTGATGAACCAACTAGAAAATGAGCTGGCGTTAGAGCGATTCCGTCGTTAGGATCATCTGATTGAGGGGCAATAGGCCTTGAATTGAGAATTGCCTCTATTTCAGCAAACGTTGTCTCCAGCTCTTCGTACGTGAGATTGGCCTCCGATATGTTCTTCAGTAAACGGATTTTGGCTGACTTCACAGCGGCTTCCCAGAGCCCCCCGAAATGTGGGGCTCGAGGCGGAATGAAGTTAAAGTCAAATCCTTTAACCGCACTGAAGGAGTGAAGATCGTCGATGACCTCTGTACTGAAAAACTGTTGCTTGAATTCGTTCATTTTCCTTGCTGCACCACAGAAATTGGTAGCATTATCGCAGTACAGTTTCGAAGGCAGGCCCCGACGTCCGATGAATCTTCGAAGACATAATAAAAATGCATTAGTTGATAACTCAGACACCACCTCAATGTGTACAGCTTTCGTAGCAAAGCAAATGAATATCGACGCATATGTTTTATATGGTCGCTTGCCACGTATTTTATAGCACGTTTGAAATGGGCCACAGAAATCCACCCCTGCGATTGCGAAAGGGCGTTCCGCGTGAAGTCGGTCAGGAGGCAGATCCCCCATAATTTGTTGTGTAAGTCTTGGCTTGTAATGAAAACAATGCGTGCAGTTCCGGACGACCTGACGAGTTAGAACTCTGGCGTTGACAATCCATAACTTTTCTCGAGAGAGAGAAATGAGTATTTTTGAATTTGGATGTAGATTTTTTCTATGAAGGAATTCTATAAACAGCTGAATGAAACGATGGTTTCGTGGAACGATTGCTGGAAATTTTGCCTCAAATGACAACGCTGATCTTGCTAATCGCCCGCCTACCCTTACCACACTGACACTGACACTATCTAATTCCATCATATGAATAAATGGAGCGAGACCCTGTATGTGTGGCTTTAGAGATCGATTTTTTGCTAGTAACTTCAATTCCTCATGAAAGGCTGACTGCTGTATGTGCCCAATAATACGCCAGAACGTAACGTTTAGCTCAGAGGCAGATATATGCAAAATTTCCTTTACCTTGAGTTTACGATCTGGTTCGACTCTGTTAAATGTTCTATAAATGTATGACAATACTCGTAGTATGCGAACGTACGATGAGGACTTGTTGATGACGTAGTCTATGATCGAATCTAAAACATCAGATTTTGATTTTACCTGTTCATTAGAGCCATCAACGTTAACCCTTTGACTCTCAACTGAAGTCCCTACGTGGCAGGTAGATGGTTCGTTGCATATGACTAGTGCTCTTTTTCGCACTTCGATAGATGATGGTGAGGAAATACAGAGACTCGGCCATTCCTCGGATGGCAGTTTCAAAAATTCTGGACCGGTTAACCAAGTGTTAGTTAACAGGTCAGAAGTGCGACAACCTCTCGAAACAATGTCCGCGGGGTTCTTTGCTGACGGTACATGTCTCCATTCGACATCTGCGCTGTGCTGCTGCAGCTCTGAAACTCTGTTTGCTACAAAACAGTTCAGTTTTGAAGCATGCATCGTCATCCATTGAAGAACTATCTTTGAGTCCGTCCAGAAGTAGATCTTGTTGACGTATGGAGAGAGCTTATTCTGAAATTTTCGAAACGTTGCATTTAGCAGGACTGCTGCACATAATTCTAGCTTTGGTAGAGATACAACGGTAATAGGAGCTACTTTGGATTTTCCGATAAGTAAATTTGTGTGAACTGTATTTCCTATTTTTACTCGAATGTATATACAGCAGCCATAAGCTCGCTCGGATGCGTCCGCGAATCCATGAACTTCGCACGGCTCTGACGGAGACGTGTGCATGTATCGAGGAAATTTCAGTTTGGGTGTATTTTTCAAATCGTTTCTTAAATCACTCCACAATTCATTTTGTGTATCCGGGAGTGGCTCGTCCCATCCAAGTTTAAGAATGTGCAGGTCTTGCAACAGGATTTTACATCGTATGGTTACGGGACTGAGTAATCCTAGTGCGTCAAAGAGACTTGCGATAGTAGACAAAACAATTCGCTTAGTAAAAGTGTTGTCGGCCGATAAGTCGTATCTGTATACGAAGTAGTCCTTTTGAGGCTGCCACGACAATCCAAGGGCTTTGGTGACTTCTTCTTCTTCAAACTTGATGGCGACTTCTGTTGCTGATAAGCCCCCGATGATGTGCGAGTTGCTGTTGAACTTCGACATGCTCATGTTTCCCTTCCTCAATATTTGTACGACTTGTCTTTTCTTTTCCAGTAATTCTTCTACCGTATCAGAACCTGTCAGGAGGTCGTCTACGTAAAGATCGTTGCACAAAGCTGAAGCTCCTGCAGGAAATACGGACCTTGATACGCTTGCTAAATATTGTAAACTTCGGATGGCTAAAAACGGAGCTGATGATAGGCCGTATGTCACGGTGTTTAATTGGTATACTTTCATTGGATCTGTTGGGTTTTCCCTCCACAGGATCAGCTGGAATAATCGGTCACGGGGATCGATCATGAATTGGCGATACATTTTAGTGATATCGCCGGTGAGAACGAACCGGTGTAGTCTAAAAGCTAAAACTGTGGTGATGAGATCCTGCTGAATTGTCGGTCCGCAGAGTAAAAGATCGTTTAGTGATTTGCCCGAGGTTGATTTAGCTGATCCGTCGAAGACAACGCGGAGTTTGGTCGATAGGCTTTGAGGTCTGTGTACGCAATGATGCGGAATAAAAAAGTGTCGCACGTTGGAATCGAATGATTGAAGAGGCGACATGTGCCCCAAAGCCTCGTACTCTTTCATAAAGTTTACGTAGCCTTCCTTTAATTCGGGACAGCGGTTAAGTCTTCGCTCAAGCATTGAGAAACGATTTTGAGCCATGTTGAATGAATTACCCAAACCTGCACTTGAGTTGCTGAATGGAAGGCGCACTTGAATCCGTCCGTCGACTAAAATGGATACGTTTTGTGTGAAATGATCTTCACACGCTTGCTCTTCATCCGTAAATGTAGGAGGAGAGGTACAATATTCTTCGATTTTCCAAAAACGATCTAAAATTGTGTCGGTGTCAGCGCGATTTTCGTGAAGTGTGCAATGAAAGGCTTTAAACACTGTTGGAGCTGATGTGATATTTCCTCCTACTACCCAACCGAATTCTGTATTGATTAGACTAGGCTTGCCAAACCCAAGAGAATGCTTCCCATTTTTTAATGCTTCGAAAAACCCTTCGGTACTAATAAGCATATGAACTTTGGTCGACTGGAAAAAGTGTGGGTCGGCTAGATTGACATTAGTTGGTAGCTTCCAATCCTGAATTCCAATGGTGCTGCTAGGTTGATGCGTGCATATTGAATTTATTACCGCAAACGTGGAAGTCCATTCAAATTCAGAAAGGCGTGATTTTAGTGTAACTATAACGTTATACTTGATTGGTTGACATGTATCTGAAATTCCGCAAACTTCTTGAGATACCTTGAATTTGTCCAAATTCAAAAGCTTGGCTGTTTCTTCAGTGATCAGATTGACTTCTGAACAGGAGTCAAGCATGGCGCGAATGTAATGAAGTTCCCCGAGTTTGTCCTTGACTTGGACCACTGCTGTGGGAAGTATACCGAGTTTAGCTGCTCGCACAACTAATGAAAGGTGTGGCTGCACCGTTGACGGAGGCGATTCTCCCGTGCGATGGACCTGATCGCTGGATTGTGTTGAAACTCCAGGCGAAAAGTTATGAAGAAGTGAATGATGAGCGGAGCGACAAATTTTACAGCGCGATTTCGACTGACACTGCTTTTTGTTGTGATTAGGACGCAAGCAGTTTAAACAAAGTCACCGTTTCCTGACCCAATCTCTACGCAGGTCCAAAAGAAGAACGGAAAACGTTTGACAATTTGATATGTAGTGATCAGATGCCCTGCAATAATCGCATTTGGCACTGGTTGTGATGTAAGCCTTTGATGTTTGAGCAGGCCTTTGTTTATGATTCGACTCGTGCGAGTCTGCTAGTTCCTTCCCTTTGGAACGGCTCTCCAAGAATTGGCACCTATGAGTTAAGAGTTTGCAGCAGGTTTCCCATGATGGCAAAGCCTCAAAAGTCAGTTTTTCATCGTAATACAGTTTGGTATCAGAATCGACCTTAGAGAGAAGAATGTGAATAAAAATTGCGTTCATCACATCTTCTGCTGACCCTAATGATAGTAGAGAACCTCTTATGGCTGCGGCTGAATGTATAAGTCTTTGAAGCTGTGATGCATCTGGTTTCTTCAATGTGGATAATGTGAAAAAACTAGGAATGTAGTCCAAAAAAATTAATACATCATTATCATATCGTGCCTTCAACTGGATTAGGGCTTTTGGGAAGTTTTGTTCAGTGATTTGAAAAGGTTGAACAACTTCTAAAGCTGGGCCATCCAGACAATTGAGGAGATAGTTAAATTTATCAATGGTGGCGATGCCTGGATCCTGATCAACAAGGTTGGAGAAGGCGCTTATGAATCGTTTGTATTGAGAATAAGTCCCATCGAAACTGGGCAACTTGATGTTAGGTAATCGGCTATGGTGCGTTGTGTTGCCAGTGGAGTTCAGAAAACTTGGATCGTCTCCAACGAGGCTGGGCTTACGCTTCTTATTCATGAGCTGTGTAATTGTTGATTTTGCATCAATGAAGATTTCCTCCACTTGCGCTCTCCCCGTGTCGATGCAGAAAATTTCCTCGATGTTTGACTGAATCTGACATAATGTACGAAAGTAATTTTCAACTATTTGCAAATTGCACTCCAGCACTGTGGGTTCAACGGATGCCCCAAGAGTGAGAACACGACTTTTAAGATTCTTGATATTGCGCTCTATCGTTGTCCGCTGAACTCGTAATTTAACAAGTTTTGCGTCATTAACTTCTACTTGGGCTGGACCTGCTTCGTTGGGATTGATTGACTCAGCCTTATCCATTGTTCAATGCGTACACTCAAGATCGAGAACTGACTAGTTTAATTGAAAAGTATGTTCGACCCCTTGCGGAGGCACCTACAACTGAACTGAAGATAAAATGGGCAACAGCAAGAATCTCAGCCTTTCATAGAAATAGCTACGGCGCAACAATCTTTATAATTTTGTATGTGTTCTACATATATATAGGTACAGGTTACTTAGATATGTGTGTGTACTTGCGATGTGTAAGTGTGTGATAGTTGCGTGTCTCGAAATGTGGTTATGTTTGGCGAAATGTGATCCGCAGAAGTGAGGTTCTGGTTGACCGAAGTGAAATCCACCAGCGAGGCTTTGGCCAACTGCTACTGATGAGTTGCTCCAACGAAGCCCTGGTTGACTTTCCGAGATGTCCAGTGAGGCTCTGACCAATTTGCGTTCGTTGAATTGGTCAGCGAAGCCCTGGCCGATGTGTACTTGAATTGCAGTTCTATATTGACCCGATGAG
>JBAMCF010000053.1:0-26063 GCA_037075285.1 Drosophila lutescens | reverse complement strand
CTTGTCCAAGCGTTTCGAAAACAAACGTTTGCTAGTAGACACGCAGTTGAAAAGGCTCTTTTCCATGGATAAGGTTTATAAGGAAGATGACGAGGGGATCAAGAGCATTCTGTCCACAGTGACACACTGTCTTTCAGTACTAAAGGCTCAACAAGTTCAAACTGAAATATGGGACCCCATGCTGGTTCATCTATGCTCATCAAAACTACCCGATCAGACGCTCTCCCTTTGGGAACAATCTCTCGACTCCCGAAAGGATTTGCCGACTTGGCAACAAAGTAATGATTTTCTAGTGATTCGAGTAGAGGTACGTCTTTCTTCCATTAAGCCTGCGAAATCTTTTTACCAACCACCCCTCAAGTCATCCAGCAAAACTAGTGCAATAGCACATACCACGATGGCAGCAGACCCATGTAAACATTGTAAGGAATCACATCATCTACGACAATGCAGTCAATTTAGAAAACTTAGTCCGAACGATCGTTTCCAATTTTCGAAGTCGGCTAATCTTTGTATTAACTGTCTCTCATATAGTCACACTGCAAAGGAATGTAAAAGTGGGAAAAGTGGCAATACTTGCCACAAAAACCACCACTCCTTATTGCATTTTCCTCCGAGACCAAGACAAAGCCCAGAATTAGCTCAACCATCCAATGTTGTAGCACATCATTCCACTCAAAATCGGAATGTTATTCTCCCAACGGCGTTAGTCCGTATACTTCATAAAGAAGAACTGTTCTGTCTCCAAACCCCTGATCGATCAAGGGACCCAACGCACCTTTATCACAGAAAAGTCTCAACGCAGACTTAAGCTGCGCTCACTTAAACACTACACAAGCATCTCCGGAATGGGAGGAAAACTTGTTAACTCGTCCTCTAAGATATGCCATCTGGTACTCACAGACAACCTCAGAACTAAAGAAATTTCAGTAGATGCGATTGTACTCGAGAAACTCACAAATCTGATCCCAGCTATAAGTGCTCCCAGACCCGCAGATAGCTGACCCAAACTTCTCAAGCGCTGCTGAGATTGATCTCATAATTGGGAGTGATATTGCCCCTAAAATCTTTCTAGAGGGCATTCGAACTCCTCTCTCTCAAAACCTACTCGCTCAGTGCACCATATTCGGATGGATCGTAAGTGGCTCTTTAAGCGAGGCTACTACATCCAACGTTTGCACATTTTCCACTTGCGTAGAGGATAATTCCGAAAACCTCGGGAATCTCCTTCAAAAATTTTGGGAAGTGGAAGAGATATCCGTCCCAAAACAAACTTCTCACTCGGACCAAATTTGCGAAAAATTATTCGCCGAGACGACCCAACGACTGCCTGATGGACGCTATATGGTCCGTCTCCCTTTTAAATCCGAGTTTCCCAACTCACAACACTTGGGTTGCTCTAGGGTCATTGCTAGATCTCAATATCATCGCATGCAAAACACCCTATCCAAAAATGAGTCTCTTAAATCGCAATATAATAAAGTACTGTCAGAATATATTAATCTTGGTCACATGTCAGAGACTCAGCCCTTCGAAATTGTGCGGAAGAATCAATATTTTTCATACTACTTGCCACACCATGGAGTAGTAAAACCCTCTAGCACGACAACTAAGCTTAGAGTCGTATTTAACGCATCTAGATCCACATCTTCGGGCAGATCGCTTAACGATGTTTTACACAAAGGCCCCACTCTACAGGCCGATTTACTTGGAATCCTACTCAATTGGCGATTATACAAGTATGTGTTCAACGGGGACATTGAGAAGATGTACCGCCAAATTCTTGTCCACCCCGACGATAGACCCTTTCAACGCATTATTTTTCAACCAGAGGGCAGTGCTTTTTTTGAAAGATTTCGAGCTCAACACCGTCACTTTTGGAGTTAATTGTGCCCCATATCTGGCTATCAGAACCCTTCAACAGTTAGCCAAAGACTGTGAACACGAGTTTCCATTAGCCTCCAAAATTTTACTCTCCGAAACATATGTGGATGATATACTTTCTGGCGCCCATACACTCGATGGTGCCAAGAAAGCCCAATCTGAAATTCGAATGGCATTGCAATCTGCCGGGTTTCTGCTCAAGAAAAATAGCGCAAATCACAACGCGTTGCTAAGTGAAATCCCTTGAGATCACTTATTCAATGACAATTTTATCAAAGTGTCCGACTCTAGCGTTACCCACACATTGGGCATTAAGTGGAATGCCAATGATGATTGTTTCTCATACGACATCAACCCGCCTAACTCAGCCACTCAGATATCTAAACGTAGCATTTTATCCTACGCTTCGACATTGTTCGACCCGGCAGGCTGGCTAACGCCAATAATGATTCAAGCAAAGCTACTGCTTCAATCCCTTTGGCTGGAGAATCACGGCTGGGATGATAATGTCTCCCAAAACACTATCGATAAATGGAATGCCTTTATCCAAAAACTTCGAGAACTAACCCACATACACATCCCACGGTGGATCCAGTACGATCCAGATCTGGATGTACAACTACACGGTTTCTGTGATGCATCCGAATAGGCGTACTTTGCTACAATATATACAATGTATACCCCTCGGGAGTTATTTATTATACTTCTGGCAAAGAGTAAAGTAGCCCCCTTAAAAACCCTAAGCTTACCACGCCTTGAACTATGTGGCGCAGAACTGCTCGCTAAATTAGCAAAACACGCGCTCTACAAGACACATCCTGAAAAACTGAGTCCTCTTTTATGGTGTGACTCTGAAATAGTTCTTGCCTGGTTAGAAAAACCTCCTCATACGTGGAAAACATATGTCGCAAACCGCACAGCAAGCATTCACGCAGAAAGTCCCAATGCGACCTGGAGTCATGTCAGGTCAAAGAACAACCCTGCAGATCTGGGAACGCGAGGATGCTCAACAAATGAGCTAAACGAATCCTCACTTTGGTGGAATGGTCCAAAATGGCTATCCTTACCAAAGGAAAAATGGCCAATCTCGTGCAAACCAGAATGTTCTCCCCCAGAATCGCGAGTCCTAGTTCATTGCTGTACTCAGTCGGGCGACGAGGATCAATGTCTAAAATTCACCTCGTACTCTCGAGCCCTAAGAGCCACAGCTCGCATTTTAAGTTGGCACCCACGGCATAAACGCACTGCTATTAACATGAATGCACTTACTAAACTCGCCAAAACTCGACTTGTTATCGCATCTCAGAAAATTCATTAATTATTAAAAAACAAGGTGATTTCCTGCAAAAGCTCGTTCAGCCCCCTTAACCCATTTATTGACAACGATGGCCAAATTCGCGTCAACCGCCGCCTAGTCAACTCAAATCTGCCATATAACGAAAGCCACCCAGTGCTCTTACCTGCAAACTCTGCACTATGCACTCTATTCACAAAATGTGTACACCAAATCTTACTCCACGCAGAAAACAGACTCATGCTCCGATCCATTCGTCAAGAATTCTATTTTCCTCGCTTGACAAACAAAGTCAAAAACTGCATCCGAAGATGTGTTACCTGCACCCGATTCAAGCAGAGAACTTCGAATTAGATCATGGCTGCCCTCCCTTCTGATCGAGTCACATTCACTCCGGCATTCACAATTACGGGTGTTGATTTTGCAGGTCCCTTTGACTTAAAAACGTCAGCGATTCGTTCAAGCCACATTCTCAAGGGTTACGTAGCGGTCTTCGTATGCTTTTCCACCAAAGCCGTTCATCTGGAATCGGTGTCCGAACTGTCCACAAAGGCTTTTCTTGCAACTTTCGAGCGCTTTGTCGTCGCAGGGGACTTCCCAACAAGTTGGTTTCCGATAATGGGAAAAATTTCCTTGGAGCCAGCCGAGAACTCACGAAGACTTGGGAAACCTTTCTTAAAAATGCCAACGAACACATAACTGCAATTTTTAGTAGCCGCTCGTTCGAATGGCAATTCATACCTCCTCACTCTCCGCACATGGGTGGTCCTTGGGAAGCGGCTGTAAAATCATTTAAAAAACACTTCAAGCGCGTAGCAGGATCCCACGCCTTTACGTTCGAAGAATTTTCTACTTTACTCACAAAAATAGAAGCGGTTCTTAACTCCAGACCGCTGTCAACTCTGAAATCAGATGCTGACCAATTACTCCCTTTAACCCCAGGTCATTTTATCCGAGGAGCCCCCCTAATCGTGTTTCCCGACAATCCGGGCGAAAATGTCGGCCTTCATAACCGCTGGGAGAAACTCAAACTAATGCATCAAGAACTGAGTAGACGTTGGAGGGATGAATATCTCTCAGAACTGCACCGTCGCTATAAATGGAAGTATCCTTCTCGAAACCTAGCTCTCGACGACATCGTCATTATTAAGGATGATGCCTGCCCACCAACAGAGTGGCGTCTAGGGAGAGTTGTCAAGGTTCATCCGGGACCCGATAATCAAATTCGCGTCGTAGACTTACAAACCCGCACGGGCGTAATAACTCGTCCGGTAGTCAAACTTATCGTCCTCGAAATCAAACCCGATTCCTCCCAGTAATCACACATACACATAACACAAGTCCCAACACCACAGCTAACATATCATCTCGTTTCTCAATCAGTCGCTTATAATGTTTTTTCTTACCAGATGGGACATCAATGCAAGATGTGCCGCCAAAAGCAGCCGCTGGGTTTCTGCGAGAAGTTTCTAAAACCTGACTTTATCGCTAAACGACGGGCTGTAAGACGTTTGCACTATTGCGTCAACTGCTTGACATCCTCTCACACACTCCAACAGTGCCGATCCAAGGACATCTGCCATGTGTGCGGAGAGCTGCACCAGACGAAGGGAAAGGAGTCAGCCAAGCGTACCAGGCCTTACCAGCAGCACACCAAGGAGCGAGAAAGCCGCAATCGACAGCGAAGCAGTGGAAGCGGAGTTACCATCGCAGTCCCAGCAACAAGCCTTCGCCCTTGGGCCAACTGAAGGAAGCCATTCGCTGGCTAACCAGACTGCAGTCCATTATCGCCAATTGATTGCCACCTGGCAAGGCGGGCAGCATGTTGGAATATCAATTCCAACAAAAAATGGAAAATCTTTGTATTATATTAAGACAAATCTAAAACTGAAATACTTTTACCTAATTTACACTATGAAAACCTTTGTAATGAGTTAAGGCCAAAACTGAAGACTTATACCTAGTTTACACCATAAAAAGAAACGAGAATGAAATGGAATCAAAACACAACTCTAAGTCATTCACAAAATACTAGATTGTAGGAATCTCTACCGCATAAGAATTTGCGGTCACCTTTAAAAGCCAGCCACTTCCGGCGGCCATTAAAACCGGCACTTTTTGTGCCAATCTGAAACGAAACACGTATTTTTTCTTCAATAATAATTTGAGCATTGCATCACCCCAAAAGGAATTTTAAACCGTCAAATCAACTGCAAGCAGCATATTTGTACAAGTATAAATGCAATTTTGTTATGTATAAATATACCTATCGAAATGTAGACGACAATTTTAAAATCGGACCATTCACTAAATATTGGGCTGTCAAAAAAGTACTGCGGTATTTATACCCGTTACTCGTAGAGTAACAGGGCATATTGTATCCGTGCAATAGTATGTAACAGGTAGAAGGAAGCGTTTCCGACCCTATAAAGTATATATATTCTTGATCAGGGTCACTAGCCGAGTCGATCTAGCCATGTCCGTCTGTCCGTCTGACTGTCTGTCCGTCCGTCTGTATGAACGCTGAGATCTCAGAAACTACAAAAGCTAGAAAGTTGGGATTACCCACACATATTCTTGTGCTTCCTACGCAGCGCAAGTTTGTTTCATCGAGGTGCCACGCCCCCCCTAACGCCCACAATCGCCAAAAACGATTTTCAAATGTGTCTGGAGGCCACATCTTTTAAGATTTTAAAAATATATAAACGCAATTTTATAGTGTTTATTAATACCTATCGAAATGTAGAAGACATTTTTCAAATCGGACCATTCATTAAAAAGTGTTACGCAATCAAAATGGTTTATATATCTATCTCCCTCGCACTCCCTTTAGCTGAGTTACGATTATTAGATGGTCGGGACACCAACCCGAGTACAGCGTTCGCACTCCCTTTAGCTGAGTGACGGGTATTAGATAGTCGGGACACCAAACCGACTATAGCGTTCTCTCTTGTTTTATTATTTTATCTTTTCCTCTTTTTACATCGAGCTTTTAAGTGTCTCAAAGCTTCTTCAAATGGTTTATAAGGGCTTGATGACTTAAGCCAAGCTCTTGACCGATGCTACGGCTACTACTATGCCGGTTTTACCGCAATTTTCTACGACAGGACTTCCTTCTTTGACCACCTCTGCACCAGAACGAAAACGTTGAAACCATCGTTGTGCGGTGGAAATGGAATTTGTATCGTGTCCATAAACTGCACAAATTTTATTGGCGGCTTGAGATGCATTTTTGCCTTTATCGTAGTAGTACTGTAAAATATGCCGTATTTTCTCTTTATTTTGCTCCATGATTGCGACGCTATAACTCACGAACGACTTAAAAGAAAAGACAATCAATCAAACACGTGTTAGCGCGTGAAATTAGCTTTCCAAAAAGGTATATTATGATGCGACGAATAAAACAAGAACTACGCGCTTTCAGCGCCAACTAGCGAAAATACGGCAAGACTTTTTTGACAACCTAATAGTTATGCGCAATCAAAATAATGGTATATATCCGTCTCCCTCGCACTCCCTTTAGCTGAGTGACAAGTATTAGATAGTCGGGACACCAACCCGACTATAGCGTTCTCTCTTGTTTTGGTTTACTGTATGTTGGGATCTTTGTTCTTCGCGTGAAGAGCATTAGTTCGGTTTTACTCGGGTTTATACCTAGTCCGCAAGTTTTTGCCCCTTCATTGAGTCGGGTAAGGGCCCCCGTCATTATGTTACTAATAACATCTGGGAATGGTCCTGATACTAGCAGCACTACGTCGTCTGCGTAGGCGACTACTTTAATTCCTCCGCTATTGAGGTCTCTCAATATGTCGTTCGTGTTAATAAGCCAGAGCAGTGGCGATAGAGCCCCGCCCTGAGGTGTGCCTCTCTTCACAAAGCGTGTGAGGTAAGTGCCACTCAGTTCGGCTGTTATCGTCCTGCTCGTGAGCATAACTCCGATCCAAGCTCTGATGTCTCCTTTAATGCCGATCGAGTTGAGGGAGCTCAGTATGGATTCGGCGTTTACATTTTTGAACGCACCTTCTACATCTAAGAAGGTGGCCATCGTATATTGTTTAAAATGTAGCGATTTTTCTATGTGGCAGACTACTTCGTGTAGTGCCGTTTCTGTCAATCTGCCCTTTCGATACGCTGATCGGACTGTAATCCTTTGCTAGGATATGGCCTCTTCTTCCTGGTTTTGGTATAAATACAACTTTGACTTCTTTCCATAGAAGCGGTATATGTGTTAGTCTGATGCAAGCCATGTAAATGGCTTGCAGCCACCTACTGATGCTGACCTGTGTTGCTTGAAGCATTGCCGCGAAAATGCAGTCTGGCCCCGGACTCTTTATTTATCGAAAGAGTTTATCGCCCATTTGATTCTTTCAATGGTTATGATATCCTTTGTGTGTGTTGGTTGATGAGCCCTCTGACCTTCAGTAGGTGCTGGCTTTTCTCGAAGGTTGTGTTACGTACGCCCTCTCCTTCAATTTATTTGATGGAGAAAGATGCACGTAGAAAACAGTAACGAATCTCAAGGCAAAGTGAGAGGGGCCATCGACCCGCTGACTCACCAAAAACAAGCAAAGGAATGTGCAATTTGACGCTCTTTTGGGTGGCATACGGTCAGAACAACGACCGCGATCGACCTGCTGGTAACCCTACACCAACAGCTGGCAAAGTGCATCAGTCGGACATTGAAACTACCGATAGGGGAAATCATAGGTGGGAACACTTAAATAACACAACCTCCCCAGTAATAGGGAGAAAAAAAAAGCTCTATACTGGTATGAAAGGCCGTAGACGGATAGAGAAGTGAGCCAGAAATTATTCTGGTCTCAGGGCACTATATTCCCCAAAACCCTCGAAGACTGAAGACAAGACCGAAGCACTAGAAGGAAGTCCCTGAGCATTCCATAGGACTGCTATTATCCTGAAGGAAGTTCTTCCACGAAGTTATCCACGACTCCCACTGAAGGAAGTCCTGTTATATCCTAGCTCTTTCAATAGGAACACAACTAAAACATTGCGAGAGGGCTTGTATCCCCAATGGCCCCAACAGCTCCAAAATTCGAAATTTTCACTTTTTTTACTTTGGCTCTCTCTTCCAAGCCAATTGATTTTCTGAAAGTCTTGGTATACAATCCTGTTAGTTTTTGCGATACCTTTCGATTGGTGTATCACTCATTATGATCGGACCTCTCACCGGCCACAGGAAAACAACACAGAAGCGACAACTACAAGCCTAACCCAGACGGACAACAATAAGGATTGCCAACATGAAAAAACTAGGGTACACTCATAGATTGGACTCGTAAAGACTTTTATATAATAAACAGGCATTCTTATTTGGTACTCCAAGCAACACAGTCGTTTGTTTCGAAAGCTTCATTCCAGCATTTTCTAAAGTAAAACTCGCATATGAGACCTCCTCTACTCCCTCGGTCACAGGACGGTAACTGGCGCAGCCGGACTACGAACAAGGGATTAATCAAGCCCACTAAGCTCATAGTTCTAATTTCCTTGTAGGCTGAGGTGAGTGAACAGGTGACAGTGGTGGTTGTGGAAATTTTCGTAGTGGAAAAAAAATAAAAAATTGTGCAAATAATAAACAAACCAAACAAAAATCAAAATTCTAATTGCCACGCAAGCGACCGTATAAGTGTACATCAACCGCTGATAAGACACCGGGATCGCTTTTGCAGGACAATTTACAACAATTATACAAACAAGTTGCTGTATGCGATGACGTATATGTGTACATCAATCGCTGATAAGGCACCGGGATCATCCATACACAGCAACTCATAAAAGAAAAAAAAAAAAAAAAAACCGGTAAAGAAGTCAAAAATTTGACATTCCAAACTGCTGTGTGTCCGTCTGTGTGTGACCGTCTGTGTGTGTCGAAAAGCACTTGGTGTGCATGTATGAATTCTCTATCATTGCTTTTGATTTTGCATCGTCATTGCGATTGATTGTTGTAGTTTTGTAGTTGAGAGGACAATCGTTAGGACGCAACAAGCCTGGTGTCACTGTCGTCGAGTGCGTTTTGTAACTTTGAGAGGAACCGAGATGTCACGGCGACAGCCTGTCGTCGAGTGTGAAAATTAATCATTCGAACATTGGACTTCCTTGTGACCAAAACTAGCTGCGCAAGAAGCAAATTTTAATAACGAAATTTTCCCAAGTATCACCAACGAACCAAAGTGTATATCAATCGCCGACAAAACACCATGACCATCTGCACACAGTAGTTTGCAAGGATAAATGTAAGTTGTGTGATTAACGACCGTATATGTGTACAACAATCGCTGCTAAGGCACCGGGATCGTTTCCATTTATCAATTTACATGAAAGCAAAAGTATTATTATAAAATACATACTATAACATAAAAAAAATGTATTAAACCTGCACAAATATAATACAAAACTAACAAGAAAGGAAGCCAGCTTCGGCCAGCCGAAGCTTATATACCCTTTCAGATAAAAGAAATACCTTTTTAAGTTGTCAGAAATCAAAACGCCTACTTCCTGCCAAGTTACAATGAATTTTCTTATATTTGTTTGATTATTCGTATGGGAGCCTTAAGATATAGTGGTCCGATCCGGCTCGCTCCGACATATGTACTACCTGCAATAGAAAGAAGACTTTTGGGAAAGTTTCATTGCGATAGCTTTAAAACTGAGAGACTAGTTCGCATAGAAACGGACAGACGGAAAGACGGACATGGCTAGATGGACTCGGCTATTGGTGCTGATCAAGAATATATATACTTTATGTGGTCGGAAACGTCTCCTTCACTGCGTTATAATATCTGACTGAAATTATAATACCCTCTGCAAGGGTATAAAAATAACAAGAGAGAACGCTATAGTCGGGTGCCCCGACTATCAGATACCCGTTACTCAGGTAAAGGGAGTGCGAGGGAGATGGAGATAGAAACTTTGATCACGCATAACTTTTTAACGAATGGTCCGATTTGATAGGTATTGATAAACAAAATAAAACTGCATTTTTACTTTTCCGAAATATTTAAATTTTTACAATCGTATATAAGCGATTGTGGGCGTTAGAGGGGGCGTGGCACCTCGATGAAACAAACTTGCGCTGCGTAGGAACTCCTAGAATCTGCATGCAAAATGCCAATCTTCTAGCTTTTATAGTTTCCGAGATCTCAGCGTTCATACAGACAGACAGACAGACGGACAGACAGACAGACGGTCAGACGGACAGACGGACATGGCTAGATCGACTCGGCTAGTGATCCTGATCAAGAATATATATACTTTATGGGGTCGGAAACATACTTTTGCACGAATACAGTATACCCTTTTACTCTACGAGTAACGGGTATAAAAAAACAATAAAGGTCATACACAGTGATACAGTTCCCTCCGGCAAATATAAAGTAAACATGCATGTGTTTGTGTTACGCATACTTTTGAAATTATTGCTATGTCACTGTGCATTGGTTGCCGGCGAGAGCTGATGACTCGCCAGAGTGGCGGAGCGAGACTTGATGTCTCGTTAGCTTACACTGCTGAATCCATTTTGCACACTACGCACTACGAAAAAAGAACTACATCCGAAAATAAAATCAATAAAATGAATTAAATGAAAAACAATCCACAACCAACTTAACCTATTGTTGTCGCAAGTAGTGTAAAAATGAGAGTGCTGGATACAAAAGCTGGATACAAAAGTGGAAGGGGAGGTAATTAATTATACTAATTAGGGTAACAAATCAGGACAATGTGACAGGTGTGGGGGTAATTAAAGTTAATGGGTGCGTGATGAGTGATCGTTAATTAGGGTCCACAATAGTTATATCCAGGATTTGTATCCAGCTTTTGTATCTAGGATTTGTATTCAGGAATCAGATCCCGAAATTCGGTCCAAAAATCGGGACTCTTATTAAGCGGGGAGAAATTACTGGGGTGTGACGGGTGTCCTTTGCTTAGATTAAGAAAGTGTGGTGCTCACACGGTGTGACGGGTGATCATAGCGTTATATTTAGGTTTTCCTAGTTAATGGGGGGAGAAATTACTGGCGTGTGACGGGTGTCCTTTGCTTATATGGGTTATCCTTGTTAAACGGGGAGAAATTACTGAGGTGTGTCAGGTGATCACAGCGTTATATTTAGGTTTTCCTAGTTAATAGGGGGAGAAATTACTGGGGTGTGACGGGTGTCCTTTACTTATCTGGGTTATCTTAGTTAAACGGGGAGAAATTACTGAGGTGTGCCAGGTGATCATAGCGAAATATTTGGGTTATCCTAGTTAATGGGGGAGAAATTACTGGGGTGTGTCGGGTGTCCTTTGCTTAGATTAAGAAAGTGTGGTGCTCACTCGGGTACGTGATAAAATGTCACGGGCTGTTGTCACGTTCAAAAGAAACAGCTGAAAGCAATCACCCTTGAAAAGGGGATCCCTTTGCTTGCCACTGATGATTAAATGAAATAAATGAATTAAATGAAAAACAATCCACAACCAACTTAACCTATTGTTGTCGCAAGTAGTGTAAAAATGAGAGTGCTGGATACAAAAGCTGGATACAAAAGTGGAAGGGGAGGTAATTAATTATACTAATTAGGGTAACAAATCAGGACAATGTGACAGGTGTGGGGGTAATTAAAGTTAATGGGTGCGTGATGAGTGATCGTTAATTAGGGTCCACAATAGTTATATCCAGGATTTGTATCCAGCTTTTGTATCTAGGATTTGTATTCAGGAATCAGATCCCGAAATTCGGTCCAAAAATCGGGACTCTTATTAAGCGGGGAGAAGTTACTGGGGTGTGACGGGTGTCCTTTGCTTAGATTAAGAAAGTGTGGTGCTCACACGGTGTGACGGGTGATCGTAGCGTTATATTTAGGTTTTCCTAGTTAATGGGGGGAGAAATTACTGGGGTGTGACGGGTGTCCTTTGCTTATCTGGGTTATCCTAGTTAAACGGGGAGAAATTACTGAGGTGTGTCAGGTGATCACAGCGTTATATTTAGGTTTTCCTAGTTAATAGGGGGAGAAATTACTGGGGTGTGACGGGTGTCCTTTGCTTATCTGGGTTATCCTAGTTAAACGGGGAGAAATTACTGAGGTGTGTCAGGTGATCATAGCGATATATTTGGGTTATCCTAGTTAATGGGGGAGAAATTACTGGGGTGTGACGGGTGTCCTTTGCTTAGATTAAGAAAGTGTGGTGCTCACACGGGTACGTGATAAAATGTCACGGGCTGTTGTCACGTTCAAAAGAAACAGCTGAAAGCAATCACCCTTGAAAAGGGGATCCCTTTGCTTGCCACTGAGAAACAAACACCCACCCAATAACAAAAGAATATGTAAATTTTAAATTCAAATATATTTTTATTTTTTTTTAACTTTTTGACCTGAAAGAAATAGCTGAAAAAATCACCCATCCCCCAAAAAAAAGAAGATACAAATTTTTTTTAAAATATCTTTTTTATTTTTTTTTAACTTTTTGACCTGAAAGAAATAGCTGAAAAATCACCCATCCCCCAAACAAAAGAAGATATAAATTTTAATTTAAAATATATTTTTATTGTTTTAACTATTTATTTATTTTTAAATTTAAGGTTAAGTTTATTGTATTTGTTTATTAAATCAATAGCTTTAATTCTAAGGTATGGTGCCTGGTGGCATTGACAAGTATCCGGGCCCTCTTTTACATCATCGTCGGCCCAGGGACATGATAGCATATGTACGCCATATTTTGATTTTCTCTCACCGACTCTTTCCATCCTTTGAAGTTTGAAGAAAATCGTCTCCAGGGTCTGCCGATGATCCTCAAAAATGGAATCACCATTTTCTTTGAGGAATTTGGTGATTTCATCACACACGTTGTTGTTGATATTCATGATGTTGTTTCTTGATGTTTTTTGATGTTTAACTGTTGTTTGTTGCTTGTTGTTTAACTGTTTTTTGTTGTTTTTGCTGTTTGTTGTTTAGCTGTTTTTGTTGTTTAACTGTTTAGTTGTTGTTGTTTAACTGTTTTGTTGTTTAACTGTTTTTGTTGTTTAGTTGATTTTGTTGTTTTGTTAATGTTGCTGATGTTGCTGATCCAGTAAACTTTGAAATCGAACTGAAGTTCCTTCCCAGTAACTTCTCACTTTTATCCCCTCTTCATATGGGGGGAGCATGCCTTTCCACCACCATCCCTCCCTCGCAATCATCCCCTTTAAGAAGTTTTAGTTGGACAAATGCAAATGTGTCTAGAAACCGACTAGACATCAACTTGCTCGCTAGGCACTGATCACTTTCACCCCTCTTTATTTTTGAGAATTCTGCTTTCTTCCACCACCTTCCCTCCCTCGCCATCAAATATTCGAATGAATCAACCAATGAAAATATTGCAAAGCAAATTTCTTATATTAAATTTAAGGAAAATATTTTCATCATCCAATCAAAACTTTGCAGCTCTTTTTTGTTTACTTTACAAACTTTCAAAGTTATATTTAAGCTAGAATTTCGCTAAATTCAGATCAGTATATTCAAATTTCTTGAAGTGAACTACTCTTTTACTAGTTTCGAAAAACAGTAAAGTGATCTTATCAACGAGTGTGTCTCAATTGTTAAGTGACTTTGTGAGAACAATTAAATTACAATTGCAAATTAACTACATTACAACTGACTTTGTGAAAAAGAAAATAAAACCAAAATGAATAACCAAGCCCAAAAATATTGTGAGTCATGCCGTCGTTACATCCCTGTGGGAGTTCAATGGAATCACCATGCTCGCACCGCGGAGCACAAGCTGAATGCTATAGAACCTTTGGATGGAAGAATCAAAAAGATTTCGGATGGATTCAAGGGACAATTCCTTCATTATATGTATGTTAATGAAGAAGAGGAGTTAAGATACCCGGAAGAGTTCCTCTTCGAAGCAGGAGAGGCTTTAAAATCTTATTTATTTAATGTGCTTCAAAGCTTTGAGCTTTTTGCGGAATATATGCAAATGAAAAGCCGACGCACATAAATATACTTTTCCTGGAAGAAAACGGAAACGGGTCACTACACATGGATAAAAAATATTTCAAAGTATGAATTTTACTCGTTATAGACCTACTTTTACTTATTATGTTACATTACTTGTTTTATTTTTCTTTTATTTAATAGACTAATGTCTGCACGAAAAAGTCTAAATAAGGGACGGACATGGTTTTGCAATACCTGCTTAAATTTTTCATCAAGTGCAAGACGCGCACTTCGTCACAAGGAGCTTTGTAGTAAAAAGGTGGCCACTCTCCCATCCCCATATAAGTCGACATTGAAATATACGGCACTGCGTCATCTAATAAAAGTTCCTTACGCAGTGTAAGCAGATTTGGAGTGCATACTTCGACGTAAATATATTGATGTAAGTCCTAAACTATTTAATGTAAATGAACATGTACCAATTTCATTTGCTTACTTTATAAAGTGTGCATATGATTCTAGTTTCGATAAATTCGTAATGGAAACGGGAGGTAATTCAGCCATAAATTTTGTCAATTCCCTTGTAAATAACTTAAAAACTATTCATACAAATTATTTGAGTAAAATTGTTCCCATAGTAATGAATCCAGAGGATGAATATGATTTTGAGTTTGCCCTCAATTGTCATATTTGTGAGAAGGCTTTAGCGGATGATAGGGTTCGAGATCATTGTCATTATACAGGTAGATACAGGGGTGCAGCTCATTCGAAATGTAATTTAGATTTGAAAAGGTCTAATTTTATCCCAGTTTTCTTCCACAATTTTTCCAAGTATGATTGTCACTTGTTTATCAAAGAATTATCATTAATACCTGGAGAAATTAAAGTTATTCCCATAAACAAGGAGCACTTCATTTCAGTAATGAAAATCATTGAAAATGAATGTGGAAACAGTTTTGAGATAAGGTTTCTAGACACATTTAGATTTATGTCATCTAGTCTAGATGCCTTAGCGTCCAATTTAGAAGATGATCAACTTAAATCAGTAAGATCACATTTTAATTGTGAAAATCAATTTAGGCTTATGCGGAAGAAGGGTGTATTCCCATATGAATATCTTGATTCAGAGCGTAGACTAGAGGAAACTAGTTTACCATCAAGAGACCAATTTTATAATCAGTTTACTGAAAAGCAATGTTCTCAAGAGGATTATAGTCATGCTGTAAAAGTTTGGACACAATTTTCCTGTAAATCTCTAAAGGACTATCTAGAGATTTATTTAAAAACTGATGTATTATTATTAACTGACGTTTTTGAAAATTTCCGTTTAATTTGCATGAAAATTTATTCTCTTGACCCAGCTCATTTTTATACAACACCAGGTTTATCTTGGCAGGCAATGCTGAAAACCACTCAAATTGAGTTACAGTTAATAACTGATATTGATATGTATAAATTTATACAAAGTGGAATTCGGGGTGGTTTGGTACAATGCTGTCACAGATATAGTAAAGCAAATAATAAATATTTAAGTGATTATGATGCTAGTAAAGAGTCGTCATTTTTAATGTATTTAGATGCAAATAATTTGTATGGTTGGGCAATGTCTCAACCTTTACCTTACCAAGGGTTTAAGTGGTTGTCTCCCATAGACATAGAAAATTTGGTAGTAGAAAATATTCCAAGCGATGGACATTATGGTTATATTTTAGAAGTGGATTTGGACTATCCATACAGTATCCATGATTTATATGGTGACTTACCGTTTTGTTCAACAACAAAGTTAGCCACTAATAGCGAAAAAGTAAAAAAATTTATTGCCGACCTCGGAAATAAAAAAAATTATATCATTCATTATAAAAATTTACAGCAATGTTTGCTTAATGGGTTGCAGCTAAAAAAAAATTCATAGAGGGATGTGTTTTGAGCAAAAACCTTGGCTCAAAACGTATATAGACCTTAACACCCAATATCGTCAAAAAGCTAAAAATTCATTTGAAAAAGATTTTTTTTAATTATTAAATAATGCAGTCTACGGTAAAACCCTCGAAAATATCGAGAAACGCATTGACATTAAAATAGTTTGTGATTGGGATCCTCCACAGAGTAATAATATTAATAAAAGTGGTCGTAAAAAATTATGTGCACGAGCATTAATTTCCAAATTTAATTTTCAAAGTTCTACAAAACTAGAGAATGATTTCTATACAACTCAAATGAGAAGAATGTCATATGTATACGATAAACCCATTTATCTTGGGTTTACAGTATTAGAGTTATCAAAGTGGAACATGTATAATTTCCATTATCAGTATATGAAACCAAAATTGCAAGATAATATAAGATTAAATTACATGGATACAGAGAAACAAATGTCCCGACAGGTCAAATCCGAGGATTCAGCCTTATCGTCAGTCTACCGTAACCCCGACGCCTGGCACAAATTCTTGATCCGGGCTCACCTTGCCGGTAGCTCGTCCTTCGCTTAAGTCTGCTCCTGTCCTGCAGTCGTCTCCACTCCAATCTCTGTGTCCTGCAGATCTCACCGTTGCAATTGTCTGTCAGACACAGACAGACAGACAGAAAATTAAGTAAATATACATAAATCTTGAACAAAATAAATGAAAATGATTATATTTTGATGCTATAAAATTTAAGTTTTAAAGAAATAACAATAAAATGTGAATTAAACATAATATTGGGGTGTGTTGGGATTTTTTTTGGGATATTTGTTATAAATTGGGTGAGTTTATTTTAATTGATTGGTTTTGTACCCGTTGCCTATATAGATAATTCCACAGTTCTAATTTATGTGGATTCATTTCAGCTTCAACTTTAGAATCCCCGTCTTCAACATGTTCATCTTATTCTTCAGCTGATTTTTCTTCCTCGTATTTTTTCCCTATCTGTTTTAGATAATAACCCAACTCTACTTGTTCAGGAGTAATTTCGTTACTCCCATCGCTATTGCTTAAGTTAATGTTTATATTTTGGTGATAAAGTTGTGTGATGTCATCATCAGTTAAATTAAAACTATTTCTAGTTGCGGTTCAACAACTCGCTACACTCTAAAAGGCATAATTTTTCTGCATCAGAGTCTACACCACCTAAGTCTAATTCCTCAACTGTTATGACCGCTCTTTTATTTACGGTCTTGGTTGGAGGAGGAAAATCTACTGTTTTTGGTAGACGTGGATAGTAAAATAATTCTTCATCAATTTCTACACAGTTTATTTGTACCTTATATGTATCTAGATAGGAATGTTTTTTTAACCTTTTTGAAACGTAATGGCACTGGATTCTTAAAGTGAAAAGGTCTCTATAACCGAGTATATAATATCTATCGAAACCTCTGTTTCCTGTTACTATAGTTCCACCCTCTCTATTTTCCCTTTCAAGCAAGTCTGATTTAAACATCTCTAACAATTCTTTTTTAAGAAAAGAATATTTTTTTTCTACACTACGCTTCTCTGTTTTGTTTAAAATTTTTGACTCTTCTTCTTCTTTACATTATCATTATTATTAACATCTACTTCATTTACTGGCGTGAATGATTGCTTGGAGGGTGACGACAAATCATCGTACTCATCATAAATTTGAAAATTAGCTGGTGGTGGTGTTGTTGACGTTGTTGCTTCTGTTGTTGATATTGCTTCTGTTGTTGTTGTTGCTTCTGTTGTTGTTGTTGCTTCTGTTGTTTCTGAAATTAAATATCATAAACAAAAGTTAACAAAAATCAAAAAAAAAACAAGAAAGGAAGCTAGCTTCGGCCAGCCGAAGCTTATATACCCTTGCAGATCATTCCTATTAATTTACAAATCGCAAAAATGTTAAATTTCCTATTATTTCTCTTATTTCCGATCGTTCCTATGGCAGCTATATGATATAGTAGTTCGATTTTGATAAAATTAAAATCGAAATTCGGAAATATTTAAAAAGAGTCATATCCCAGAGTGGAAGAGAATACAATAAAAACCAACGGAGCAATAATTTATTTCCTATTATATTCCCATTAATTTTTCGATCGTTCCTATGGCAGCTATATGATATAGTCGTCCGATTTTGATAAAATTTTTTTCGAAATTCATAAATAATTAAAAACTAATATTCCCAAGATTAGAAGGTAATACTTCAAAAAACACCGAAGCTAGAATTTTTTTACCGTTTTTTTTCCGATCCTTCCTATGGGAGCTATAGGATATAGTTGTCCGATCCGGTCGGTTCCGACTTATATACTACCTGCAATAGAAAGAAGACTTTTGGGAAAGTTTCATCCCGATAGCTTAAAAACTGAGAGACTAGTTTGCGTAGAAACAGACAGACGGACAGACGGACAGACGGACAGACGGACAGACGGACAGACGGACGGACAGACGGACATGGCTAGATCGACTCGTCTAGTGATGCTGATCAAGAATATATATACTTTATGGGGTCGGAAACGTCTCCTTCACTGCGTTGCAAACTTCTGACTGAAATCATAATACCCTCTGCAAGGGTATAAAAATGTATTTTGTGATTGTTATTGATATTGTTATTTACCTTGTGGTGCTTCGTCGAGTTCATCTTTTTATAGTTTACTCTCTTCTGTTATATTGCTTGCTATTGTTGTTGCTTCTAAAATTAAATTACATAGAGAAAAACATTTTTATTTCATTTTTTATTGTTATTGATATTCTTACCTTGTGAGGTTTTTAGTTTACTCTCGAACTCCTCAATGTTATTTATCTTCGCTAGTGAACTGTTCTTAAATAGATTCAACTTCAGCTAAATATTCAAAACATCATTGTTAGGCAGTAAAATTTGAATAATTGGGGTATTCCTTGTCTCGTTGTAAGTCGTTAGATGTGTAGTGGGTATTACACCCATTTCCACTACTCCTAATACACAAACTATTATCAAAAATAGTTTTATTATTTTATTACTTTCCATTTTCACTCACGCAATTATTATTTCAAGTTTTAGTTTTAAATTTTTTTTATTTTTCACTTTTATACGAACAATCAGTTTTTCAATTTTTCACCGCCTCGTCTTGGTTGCGTTCGCTACTGAAAAAATCATGAACGCCCCAGTGGTATTTATTTGGATTTTTCAGTATATAACTCTTATGTAAACGAATAAAGGTATGGGGCAATCATACATAAATATGCTGGTGAACCAGTCCAACAAAACAGAAACAATATATACCAACCTTGAGTAAACATTCTTATCGCCCTCCACAGAAAGCAGAACAGTCTTTCAGTCTTTGTGTGTGTGTGTGTGTGTATGTGGAAACTACCCTGCAGTTCCATTCAGCGCTTTTTTGGCAGTGAATCACTGCTAAAAATTGAGCACTAAGCGCTCAATCACTGATGAATTTGTATGAAAAATAGCGATGATTTTAACATGGGCATGTCCTAGGGGCTCATTACTGCCAGAAACTAGCGCCTTTTTAGCACCTGTTCATTCCTTAATTCATCACCAAATTCGGCGCCTTTTCGACGCTTTTTTAGCTCCTAAATATCACCCAAAATCATCACCTCCCATTTTCATTAAAAACATGTTGAATTTATCAAAAGGTTTATTTCTTTTCAATTCATTGTACTACATCATTTTTGGAAAATTATTTTCATACTTTTACATTAAGTTAATAAATTTTTACAAACTACGGCGACTTGTAGGGGTCTTCGGTACGTTTAAAATGGCTTCCGGAGTCATTTCCCTTTTCGCGCATGGAGATTTCTCACGCATCTCCGCATGCTCTGCAGGCTCCACCTGACCAATGAATTTTGAAAATATATATTTTTATAATATTATATAATATTTGAATATTAGACAAGAATGATATAAACTTACTTAGAAGTGCAATAATAACATCCTTCTGGGCTGTAGGACAAAATGATCTCATCTGAAATTATATTGTTTATGCACCTTGTACCATCAGCTTGACCTAAAAATATTAAAAAACAAGAGAGAACGCTATAGTCGGGTGCCCCGACAATCAGATACCCGTTACTCAGGTAAAGGGAGTGCGAGGGAGATGGAGATAGAAACTTTGAACACGCATAACTTTTTAACGAATGGTCCGATTTCTTCTACATTTCGATAGGTATTGATAAACACAATAAAACTGCATTTTTACTTTTCCGAAATATTGAAATTTTTAAAATCGTATATAAGCGATTGTGGGCGATTTGAAACAAACTTGCGCTGCGTAGGAACTCCAAGAATCTTCATGCCAAATACCAATCTTCTAGCTTTTATAGTTTCCGAGATCTCAGCGTTCATACGGACAGACAGACAGACAGACAGACAGACAGAAAGACAGACAGACAGACAGACAGACAGACAGACAGACGGACAGACGGACAGACGGACAGACGGACAGACGGACATGGCTAGATCGACTCGGCTAGTGATCCTGATCAAGAATATATATACTTTATGGGGTCGGAAACGCTTCCTTCTCCCTGTTACATACTTTTGCACGAATACAATATACCCTTTTACTCTACGAGTAACGGGTATAAAAAAACATGCATATTCCAAAAATGAGAAGCTTTAATAATTTAGACAAGACAAAGTTTTAATACCCTTGAAAATTACTTACCTAAAAATGTATTCTTGATTAATAGCACTTTTGTTTAAACTCGAAAACAACTTATCACAGTTAGAACGCAATTGAAAAACGCGGAACAACGGCGCCGGATTTGAGAAATAGAAAAAGAATACTGAGCGAGAAAAACAACTTCTGCAATTTCAATCTCTCTTGTTGTTCTTTCCCTTCACGATCGCGCTTGCCTAATTTGTCTCCTACCCCTGCGCAGAGAGAGAGTTTGAGAGAGAGAAATTAGGGAGAGCGTCGTCTCTGGCGCCGTTTCGGTCGGCTCCGTCGGCGACGGAGATTGAGAGAGAGGGGGTTGGTGAGAGAGTCGCTTCTGCCGAGGCTCTGCCGGCGCCGCAGTCGACTTAGTGCAATTAAGCGCTCGGTCTGAATTCGGGAACTGCAGGGTATTTTGGACTTTGTATACGTAGGGTGGTGCTTATCGATGTGGGGTTGTGTCTGAAATCTATTTTTGACTTTTGTATGTAGGAAGCTATTTGTACATAAGCTGTTACATGGGCATACGTACACGGACTCTATTCCCGTCTCTCTTTAATATTTTTTCCACTAAATATTTGTCTGGGAAACGAGTTTTTTTCAGTTCGTCTTTGTAGAAACTACCTTGTATTGGATTACCTTCGAAGTCTTCCAACAAGTGTGGAAACTATTTTTGACTTTGTATACGTAGGGTGGTGCGGGACTTTGACTGGAGACTATTTTTATACCCGTTACTCGTAGAGTAAAAGGGTATATTGTATTCGTGCAAAAGTATGTAACAGCTAGAAGGAAGCATTTCCGACCCCATAAAGTATATATATTCTGTCTCCGTCTGTCTGTCTGTCTGTCCGTCTGTCTGTCTGTATGAACGCTGAGATCTCGGAAACTATAAAAGCTAGAAGATTGGCGTTATGCATGCAGATTCTAGGAGTTCCTACGCAGCGCAAGTTTGTTTTAAAAAAGTGCCACGCCCCCTCTAACGCCCACCATCGCTCATATACGATTTTAAAAATTTAAATATTTCGGAAAAGTAAAAATGCAGTTTTATTGTGTTTATCAATACCTATCGAAATGTAGAAGAAATTTTTCAAATCGGACCATTCGTTAAAAAGTTATGCGTGATCAAAGTTTCTATCTCCATCTCCCTCGCACTCTCTTTACCTGAGTAACGGGTATCTGATAGTCGGGGCACCCGACTATAACGTTCTCTCTTGTTGAATTTGTACATAAGCTGTTACATGAGCATGCCGGACTGAACATATTTATTTTTTCTGTTGGTGAGTTGAATAGTATATGGAGTATATATATATTTTTTTATTTTCAATCCGAATAAAAGTTGCTCTATAAAATATTATCTTTAGATTCCCAGCCAATATATTTTTTGAAAAATGTGATTTTTATTGGGGCGATCTTAATTGTTCTATGTGGTCTTTTGTTGTATATATCAATTAATTTTTTACACATATCAACCCACTTGTATGTTTTTTTTTTTTTTTTTTTTTTGAATATTAATATTTTCCTAGCGCGACAAGTGATTACTTATATTTATAGCGCTAGTCACAATGAATGGTATACAAAATATAACTTTAGCTTATAACTTCTATGCTTACTGTTAACCTTATACATTTCATTAGAATTTATTAAATATTATTCTATTATTATTATTTAAAATTATTTAAAATTATTTTTTTGGTTTTGAATTTTGAATTTTTATTTATTTTTTTTTTTATTTTTTTTTTATTATTATTTTTTTTTTATATTTTTTTTTATATATATATTTATTTATTTCTAATTTTTGTAGTGTGTCATTAAGGCATGTTTAAATTGTGGGACACTCTTAATTGTTTTAAGGCGATGTGGTAGTTCATTCCAAAAACGTACAGCATAGACAAAGAACTGATTTTCAGAGACTGACAGTCTATATCTGCGACATATTACATTATTTGTCCTTCGGGAAGATGTAAAAATCAGTTCTTCATACAAATAGTTAGGCTCCTTGGTATTTATAATTTTATGAAGAAGCGATAATGCCCTAAGTTTAATCCAGTCGGACAGGTGAAGATCAAATATTTTATGGGAGAAACGCGAGATGGAGTGCCCCCTTTTTACATTAAACACATATCTAGCAACACTATTAAATACAACATTTAGCTTTTTCTTACTTTGAGCTTGTATGTTCCGCAAAAAATAAATTCCCGCCACATAAGTATCTTCAAACTTCTGTTGAAGCGTTCCACAATTGAAGCTTTTACATTTGAAAAGGTAGAATAATGATTAATTCCATATTGTTTCATCAACGCAATAAATTGTTTGTTATAAAATTCATTTCCATCATCCGTTTGTAAATTCTTTGGTGTTCCACGTCCTGATTTTAAAATTTTTTCCATTGCCATTGAGACATCTTTAGCGCTTTTTGATTTTAATGCTTCTCCCCAGGCATATTTGCTAAAACAATCCACAACAGTCAAAATATAAAAAAATCCTCCGTTAAGCTTTGAGTACTTTCCCATTTCCACTAAATCTGCTTGCCAGAGATCATTTATACCCTTTGTCACAACCCTTCGGCGTTTAAAATTACGGCGACACGGAGCATGAATTTATTTAACAATAACCAATTTAACACTCATAGTTTTTGGTAATAGAACTTTCTTACTATTGGTGTAACAGTACCTTCTATTTCAACTGTATGTGATTTTAAAACTGATTTCAGTTGAGTAACATATTTATAAACATAGTTTTCAACATTAGTAATCTTTGTTGAAATATTGGTTAGAATTTTATCAACATTATCAATCCTCCCATTATTATTATACCCTTGCAGAGGGTATTATAATTTCAGTCAGATATTGTAACGCAGTGTAGGAGACGTTTCCGACAACATAAAGTATATATATTCTTGATCAGCACCAATAGCCGAGTCCATCTAGCCATGTCCGTCTGTCCGTCTGTCCGTTTCTATGCGAACTAGTCTCTCAGTTTTAAAGCTATCGCAATGAAACTTTCCCAGAAGTCTTCTTTCTATTGCAGGTAGTACATATGTCGGAACGAGCCGGATCGGACCACTATATCTTAAGGCTCCCATACAAATAATCAAACAAATGTAAGAAAATTCATTGTAACTTTGCAGGAAGTAGGCGTTTTGATTTCTGACAACTTAAAAAGGTATTTCTTTCGGCTGGCCGAAGCTAGCTTCCTTTCTTGTTTTTTATTTGATTTTTTTTGTTTTGATTGAATTGGGGTGAATATAGCTGATGGAGGTATATTTTGATTGCTTATGAACTTTTTAATAATGTTTGTATACTTGTAACCTCTAGTTCCTTTTATTCGCTTATTTGGATCAAAATCTATTCTATGTGCACTTGTCTCAGTAATGATTTTGATCATTTTTCAAGTCTGTCTCACTGAATTGTGTTGGCTTATTATGAACAATAAGAGAATAAAGCCCAGGAGTCAAATCCCACGTGCTTCCACTTAATAATTTAACTTTATTATTACTTATTTGTAATTCACTATTTCCCAAATTTAAGGATTTGGGGGTTGATGAACTTTTTCTAGGTCCATAAGCGTTGTCCAGGACTTTTTTTCTCGATAGACTGCTAATATTAAAATCGTAGTCTGCATGAATTAGACTGCTAGCATCTGCTTCTATTTCTGGCGGTGTTTTTAGTGCTGTTTCTAGTGGTGATTCAGACTCTGTAGCCATTTCAATATGTGATTGTGAAAAAAATTTATCATCTGAGTCACTAGTATCATCATCATTATACATTTTTGTTTCTTCATTTCGGCTATGATTATCATCATAATCGTAATCATGATCATCATCGTCATCATAACTTAATTGATGTTTCTTAAGCTTTTTACTGGGGGTTTCATTATACCCTTGCAGAGGGTATTATGATTTCAGTCAGAAGTTTGCAACGCAGTGAAGGAGACGTTTCCGACCCCATAAAGTATATATATTCTTGATCAGCATCACTAGACGAGTCGATCTAGCCATGTCCGTCTGTCCGTCCGTCTGTCTGTTTCTACGCAAACTAGTCTCTCAGTTTTTAAGCTATCGGGATGAAACTTTCTTAAAAGTCTTCTTACTATTGCAGGTAGTATATAAGTCGGATCCGACCGGATCAGACAACTATATCCTATAGCTCCCATAGGAAGGGTCGGAAAAAAACGTTAAAAAAATTCTAGCTTCGGTGTTTTTTCAAATAAAACCTTCTAATCTTGGGAATATTATTTTTATATATTTCTGAATTTCGAAATAAATATTTAAAAAATCGGATCACTATATCATATAGCTGCCATAGAACGGTCTTAAAATTAAATGGAAATTAATAGGAAAAAATTTATATCTTTGTCGATTTTTATTACATTTCGTTCTACTCTGGGATATGACTATTTTTAAATATTTTCGAATTTCGATTTGCCATAGAAACGAACAAAAAATTAATGTGAAATAATAGGAAATTTAACATTTTTGCGATTTGTAAATTAATAGAATGATCTGCAAGGTATATAAGCTTCGGCTTGCCGAAGCTAGCTTCCTTTCTTGTTTTTTATATTTCACCTTTTTGCTTTAGAATCGATGATTTATCTTCGTTTGTATTCATATACTTTCGTTTTTCATTTTCACTAACTAGTTCATTTAAGGGATCTGTTATTAGCTTAAACGTTTCATTTTGTGATTTAAAATGTTTTAGATCATTGAACTTTTTCTTCAATGCATTTCTCGTTTTAGTAAGCTGACTTAAAATAAATTGACTCATTTTGACTACTCTCAAAACTTTCACCACCGTCAGCAAGTATAATAAATGATTGAGCACAAATGATATACATTTTATAAATATTACAAAGTGATAAGTGGATTAAACAATTATATTTAACTCCAGTTGAAGAAAATCATTGCTTCTTTTTATAACTCGATATTCCTTGTTCTTGAACAACTGTGAGGAGCCAATTGGCTCCCCACAAATAGCCACTCCCTATCCCTAAATGTATATATAACCCCCACCTAGAATATAAGTAATTAAATAAGGCTAGAGATAATCTAAAATAGTATTATAAGTTAGGTTTAGGGCTACAAGGCCACACCCGATAGTTAATAAAACTGTCATCGCCACCGATACTTGCATCGCTAGCCTGGAAGGCTTACCTCACACCGACACACACATACCAGCACAGGAACAAGAAATTCACCACGAAAAGCGGTGAATTGACACAGCTTTGCATAAGAGCGAGCGAGAGAACGCATGATCGCGTTGAAAATCAACCCCGGAAAACTGGCACGCGCCCATGAGGGAGAGCGAAAGGAAGATATGCCGAAACTTCGAGAAGCCAGAAAACAGACCGGCGGAAAAGTTCCGCGAAACCGAACACGTGAAAATTCGAAAATTCT